>CM046841.1:25594925-25664925 GCA_025618425.1 Heliocidaris tuberculata
GGACCCTACATCTATGCACATTTAGAAATGATTTGACAATATCTATCGAATCTCTAATCTTCAGAAAATGAATACATTTTTTCTTTTACAAATCCTGGATCCGCCCCTGTATGTAACTATGACCCTTCTTGAACATACCGTACAGTACTATATCTCTACATAAGTGTTGAAACCTCTCGACTACTATAACCCTCTATACAACACCATTGTCGCTGAGCACAATCTTACATGTATAGTGCTTAATACCCAGGTTTAAGAACCATTGTCTTCCTGTAGATGAAACAAAGGGTGTGTTTATAGTTTTTCTTTTTTAGGCCAGAGTCAGTGTTTTGATACATGTATATGTTTCAGTTAAAACGTGGTTATGTGCAAAGCTCTTTTTCTGGCAGAAACAAAACTCACTTAGTGCCGAGTGCGAATCCAGCGGAAGAGGTGAACTTTGACTGGAGAAAGGAGCTACATGTATAAACAGGGTCCCGTGAGACAGCAATGCAAATCGCTAATTCTGGCTTCGCAACTGAGCTACATGTATATAAACACACCCTAAGTTTGACTGAACTCCTAATGAGACTGGATGTAAACAATACAAATCCCTTGAATAATCCAATGAGCATGATAAGAAGCATGTCTTCACGATATAGAACCTGTAACAAATACATTTATGTCTATTTCTGGTGACACAGAAGTAGAAAATGCAAATAATTTGAAGTCACAATAATACAGTGCAATTGTTGTTGACAGAAATATATATGTATAGTCATTAACATTAATAATTGATTAAAAAAAAATTAATCATCAAAGCATGCTGATCAGGTAGAGATAAATTGCAAATGCATACTTCTTGCCCAAAAGTCACTGTTTCTCATGGCTGGCAATGTTTTCCAGACTAAAACAGGCATTTTATAACTTTTAACATACATGGGGCTAACATGCTCCTCATGAATGTGAGATTTTATCACTAAGCATTTTAACCCATTGCCTACTGGAACCGAGTGATTCTTTCATCAAACTATGAGAATGAGAATTCAATTATCAATGCTTAAAACAAAGAAACAGCCTGGAAAATGAATACTTATGCCTGGGAAGTAAAGAGTTTTCCGTAACTATGAACATTCACTTATAAATCCCAAAACATTTTTTATTCTTTCGCCATTGAATCAATTCAATATTAATTAAATGACTTACAACATTTAATGATCTACAAGTGTATGTACATGTAACTGTACCTTGCACTAATTTACTCAATCCATTTAATTGACAGCTGAATTATACAATTTTGCACTAGATGTAAACTTTGATAATTCAATCATAATTTGTTAATGATTAAAAAGTCAAGTGGACAAATCATTCACAAATAAATTGTTGAATAACAACCAAAATTGATTAAAATCTTTAACCAATATTCAACTTCTATGAAACAAAAATGATATGTCCACTCTGAAACACTCTTGATGCAAATCTCTCTTAAAATCTTGAACATTGCCCTCTTTAAGAGGTTTTTGATTGATATCTCTAAACCTCAGGAAATTAGAGTGAATACACTTTTATAAATTAAAGTCATAAAATGCATACATTTACTTGTACAAGTTTTATAACACATTGTCTGGCATTCCATGTATGAATTCTATTCAATGGGTTCTTAAAGTTTGGGCGATACCATTTTTGTGATATTATCTAAAGACAATGACAGCTTGATTGACAGATACTTGAGATGAAACTGTAGAATATAGGACCCTCTTGGTAAAACTTGGTAGAATTGATTTTTCTACCCTTTCCCATTAAAAAAACAGAATAGATTTTTTTTATTGAGCATTCACAATAGATTGGGGGTCCCAATTCGTCAATAAAAAATGTTCCCAAATTTAGACGTTTTTCACCCCCCCCCCCAACTTTTCTCAAGTTCTAGCCCAATGACACTGTTTAATGGAATAAAAACATGACCTTCATGGACATGGAGCGTGTTTTTCAAACCGGCAAACGCTACAGTAGCGGAGGTCTACTGGATTAGTTTAAAAACTTTCAATGAACTTCAAAAAGCACAACTTAACATGTTGCAATGTTGAACGTTGATATAGGCATACCATTTTACTATGTTTATAAAGTTATATTTACCATTTTACCATGTTTATAGAGTACTATATAACTGATATACTTTCAATGCAAAGGCACTGCATTCACTATTGTGTAAAAGGCAAGCTACAGTATCTGATGAATAAAACATAAAGTTACATTTCTAAAATTTCAATAAATTTTAAAATAAACTCAATCAAATCATATTATCTAAAATTTCATTAAATCGTATATTAAGAGGTAAGAACTAAAGCAAATCAAATCATACTATCTAAAATTTCAATAAATAATAAATTAAGAACTAAACTAAATCAAATCCACTATACTTACAACAAAGTTCCTTCAACTTACCATGAAGCTTGTAAACAAATCTATCAGCTACTGTGTTCAAAGAGCGATTGCACTCCAGTCTAATTTTGCTCACGATAAATAGATATCAATAGGAATGGTTCCATGATAATACGCCAAGATTGCCCCGCCCTCCTTCGGTAGATTTTCCAATCCTTGAATTTCATAACCTTCAGAGGTTACAGAAAGGAAGAAAACATTCATTTTTTTAAAATTATGAGATCAGTTGCAACCAGAATGTGTTTATAATACAAATCAACCCCATTACCCACCCCCTTCCTGGAAAAAAGGGAACAGGGATGAATGAATACAAAAGAATACTTCTATCAACATATCATATACTTCTATCAACATATCACATACTTCTATCAACATATCATAGTTTTCAAAATACATGTATCACAATGGGAACATGAAATAAATATCACTGTAGGAAATGAATATGAAAACATTAATGTTTATTAGTGAAAAGAAATTCATTTTGAAATGGTTGCAAATGAAAATGAATTACTTATTCAGCTTTGAATGCAAAAAATTAATTTAATAAAACAAAAAACAAAAACCCTTCAAGTATAAAGAAAATGGTCAGCGTTCATAAATTTGTTTTCATTTTCATTAGGAATAATGTACCAAAAATATATAAAATCCTTAATTTGTAATAAATAGAGTAGTATTAATGTAAACAAATTCCACAGTCCACACCATTTTCACTACCTCTAATCATCTTGCTTCCTATTTCATTTTGGACTCATTTTTCTATCACACAGCAATCTTGCATGTACCTATAATAATACACATTAAAAAGGAGAACAGAAGTTGGAAAACATTACCTTGTCAAGCAGAAAAAGATGACAGAAAACAAGAGCATGATCAAGTTAGCAACATTCTCTTCAGTAACTTTTATTTATAAGGGAAATTTAGGTAAATCAGAGATCTAAAACAAGGAAGTCCTGTTACAGAATCAACAATCTTTGGAATCTTTATGAATCTAAAACAAACATTTGACCTTGGACCTACATGTATAATCCACTCTTGCATTATTTGCATATGATATAACTGTTCAAAAGAGTTTCATTACCGAACCAAATTTTCCCCAGGAGGTCCCAGGCCCAGACGATGTTGTTCCTGGCCCTCTCATAAATAGTTGCGGTGTAGACATGGGACGTGAGGTCCTCACTGATATGGTTCCAGGCCTTGTAGAGATGGGCATAGATAGAAGTGAGGTAGAGGAAGGCCAGGACCATGAGGGGGATGATGTTAAGTACAGCTACAAACACGAGAAGTCTCGAAAGTACCCAGTAGAGTAGCCATGTTGTTCCAATGAGAAAGTCCAGTATTGACATAGTATCATTATTGCTAAAGAAAGAATGGAGAAATATAGGGCGACAAAGTAATGAGAAAGTGAAAGTATAAACAGGATGTTTAATTCTTTCGGTTAATGGATTGAGATGGAAATCCCGCTGAGCATTAAACAATACACTTTGAGTATTAAAGAATGTACATTTTTCTTCTTAGAACACAAACTGGTACATGTAGGCCTACACATGAAGTTTATTCAGACCTATTTTTAAGAATGAAACTATTTAATTAGCTCTTGAAAGCACTATTAAACTCTTGACAGTTCATTTATGAAAGTTTTTTTTTTTTTTTTTCATTTATGAAAGTTATAAACTTGACGGCCAAAGAAAGACTTAAACGTACTTCATCCCTTTTGCAGCCCTTAATTTTGAAGTTGTGTAAGTAATGTATGCAATAAATTACAACAGAATTTTAATTGGAAAACTTGTGCAGATGTACATGTTGTAAATAGGAGTATAATTTGCTTTTAAGTAAGTAATTAAACAACAATTTGGCAACACCTTATGATTTTCAATTTTAAAAAAATCCAGCAATTTTTATAATTTTTTGATCGTTATTTACTTACTAGTACATATACTTGTGTTGATTTCTGAATAGCTCCCTCTGCGACAAAAGCCGAGATTTTCATTTCTTACAAAGGAGTTATAGAACTTGTGACCTGAAATTTCATAGGCAGTACAAGATGTCTGCTAAACCTGTGGCTGTGCAAAGTTTCACAGAATTTTGTGTAAAGTCTGCAAAAGGGATGAAGTAACTTTAACATTCAGTAATAAAAACACTGAAATTTCTGATGTGAAAATACCATGGAGAGCACTTGATTGGAAAGTAAATGGGAGTTCACACATTGGTGGAAATTTCAACACAAGCTACTCCTATCCTTAGCACAATTAAAAAGAAAATTATACAATGAGAACTTTAATATAGTTTAAAAAGCTGCAATGAAAATTAAGAATTTTAACATGGTTTCCACAAAGAAAATGTTATTTAAATTGATAATACTTTGAACAAGAATTTTAACATTAAAATATCATTTTAACTTTTAATGTAGGTCTATACGCTATAATCAGTAACTTATAATCTCTTACTCTCCATTTGGTAGAATCATATTTTTAAAATCCAGACTACATGTAGACCTACTCCATTTGATTTTCCCTGGTTTCAGCTACTACTTGATTGTACCAGGCTGTACACTTCATTGCCTTACCTAGACAGAAAATTCTGTCTCTTGTTCGTTAGCTCTTCACTTAGAGACAGAAACGGTCGTATCACTCTGCTGTGCAAACCGAATACACATTGACTTACACACTAATAAGAGTTTGAATACGGCTGCAAGATTTTCAAACAGAGAATACCTTGGACCCTGAATTACCTGAAATAGGAGCTTTAAATGAATTATTCAGTCAAATTGGTAAGTTGAACCGATTCCTTAAATAGTAGAGCCTAGGCCTAACCAATTCAATAATAATATGTAGATCAGATATATGATGAAAAATCAAATTATTACGATTTTTCCAACTACACATCAGCGTGTAGTTGGTTTGCACAGCAGAGTGATATGACGGATGCCGGCTAACTCGGCACTAGGGCGAACTCGGCCTTGGCGGAAAATCGCGGCTGAGTGAGCCCAGAGAGTTAAATTGATCGCAAACACTTGTGTTGAATTTCACATTAATTACACATTTCAAAACACTTAAATTCAAATTACTTGATATCAATGTGTAAAATGATTAACAAAGAAGTAAAGTTGAAGATTTGAAGGAGTAAAATTATACAAAACATGAAATTTAATGCTAAAAAAGGGTACAGTGCGTAGCGTGGACTTCAACTCTTGAAACATAGTCATCGCGCAGTGCCGAGTTCGCCCTAGTGCCGAGTTAGCCCGACCCCGATATGACCATTTCTGTCTCTAACAGTCTAAGTGAAGAGCTAATGAACGAGAGACAGAATTTTCGGTCTATGCCTTACCCTACGCCTGCCATGAATAGTTGACATGACTCTTGTGAAGGGTTGCCGCCACACTGCTCTACTTTGAACTCCATCTTAAAATCAAAATTCAAATGTAAATTCTGCAAATTCTGGTCTCAACTCTTGTCTTAACTTAGCTTAGTTGATCCTAGATTGCCCGAGGATGTACTATTGGCCCTGCTTGGTGTTGTTTCAAAAATGGCAATGTTTCATTAAACAAACAAACAAGTTGCGTTATTCGTTAAGAAACAAACAAGCACGAGTCGACTGTCTGATTTTTATCAAAATCTTATAGTCTAGACTCTAGATCTCTAACTTTTAGTTCCACTACCGTGTTTGATCTTGATCTTGGGCAATTAAGAACTTGAGGTATTGCAGCTGGATCAAAATCTTTGACTTGTAATCTTGTCAGCCAACCCGCTGAATGATGTACATGTAGCTAGTTTGAATTAGTCGGCAGATCAATACGCCAGATTGGAGTGACGGGGAGAGCTCCGAGGGGTTCACCAGGGCCCAAGCCAGCTAGCAGCACATAACCACCGCGACATATTACAATGGCAATGCACTGCACCGCAATAGTGACGGTCGATACAGCTTTACAGGTACCGTACAATGACAATGTACCGTACTTCACAGAAGTCAAAATAGATACATACGGACCGGCTCTTCTGCACTGGAATGATACGACTTATCCGATTAATCTATCTTCGATTTCACCATGGCGAGATGTTACACTCTTGAAAATTGATCGACGGCCAATAACAACAAGGTGATCCACCATAGTCATTCTCATGAGTTTTATTCGGCTCGCTAAATGAAAATACCTAGCCTAGCCTGGATAAATTAATGCACAGCTGTTTGTTTACGATCGACGGTACGGACGAACTAGTTTTATTCCAGGAGTAAAGAAACAAAGTTTTATATAAACAGACAATTTTCTGTATTTTTATAGATTAGAATATTAAAGCAATGGTTTTTATTTGCATGATATCAATTCAACTCATAATAATGAACTCGAATGTCTCGAAACAGTATATAATTTTATTAATATTGCTTGAATTTATCTCATTGTTAATATAATTTAGCTTTTAGAAGACTACGTATTGACGCTCGCTCTGCACTGAAATATGGCTTCATTTTTTTTTCCTAGGACAAGAAAGCCACCTTTGTACAGAGAAGTCATTGCATATGTGTGTGCATCGCGAGATATTTTTTATCAGAGCGTACGACGTATATGCGTAGCGAGCTTTGCGGGCTGCTGAACATGGAGATGATCTAAATCAAATGGAAGCGAGGTAGCAAACACACCATCGATGTTCAAAGTGAACCTTTCCTGGTAGCATATCAGTTGCCATAAATGGGGTATTGTTATGGAAGGAGGCCATAAGCAAAAACCGGTAAGATATCAATATTGTTTTATTGCTTTCACTTAATAAAACAATTCCCATTTTAGCATTATTCGCCGGTGTGTTGTCGTCTTTTACGCCGTAGCTTCCCCGTTTGTCTCCTCCCTTTCGTGTGTGTGGTGGTATTCGTGGAGCCGCATCTCGCATTTACGTGGCCGTGGATGTGCGGACGACTAAAATTTCACTTCCCTTCCACAACTCGTATTCCTTAACTGATTTGATAGGGATTATGTTCATTACCTAGGATATTATTTCTAATTTCTATTTTTATTGATAAATATTGTGTAGTTGGCACAGATTACGAGATCTAAAGGACCACACCCAATGGTGTACAGACTATTGATGGCCACGGATGGCTCTAATTCCCCTAGGATAGTGTGCCCAGCCGATGCGGGGCGACACGCATGCGAGGTGGTCCCGTCCATTTCTCTTGAAGCTGGTTTTTCTTTTATGAAAAAAAAAGAAAGAAAAAAAGAAGAAGATTGGCAGAAAAATATGCCTTTGCATAGCTCATAAAAAGAAAATTTAACAAAGAATGATTACTTTTACCTTTTTACTTTTTGGTTGAGAAGAATTTTCTTTAAGAATTTTAAGATATGGTACTTTTTTGGTAGACTTATGTCATGACTATGCAAATCGCATTTCAATGACTGATGACCAGAATGTTGTGATGCGATTTGTTTAATCTGTGATATTGGCTGTTTTAATTTCAGTGTTTAAGAAAACATTATCCTTCATTAAGTCTAATATTTATCTAAATTATCTTGATGATTAATTTGCTTTGTTTTCTTTATTGATTTTGAGAACTATACTCACCATGCTCACATTTTAATGGCTTACACTTAGATCTACAGTGACTATGTACATGTACTTCAAGTCTTTTAAAATTATGTAATTCATGTCATCTTTACAGGATGGGTATATTAAATTGTTACTGATTAATTTGAATAGTTCTTCTTCTTCTTCTTCTTCTTCTTCTTCTTCTTCTTCTTCTTCTTCTTCTTCTTCTTCTTCTTCTTCTTCTTCTTCTTCTTCTTCTTCTTCTTCTTCTTCTTCTTCTTCTTCTTCTTCTTCTTCTTCTTCTTCTTCTTCTTCTTCTTCTTCTTCTCTCCTCCTCTTCCTCCCCTTCTCCTCCTTCAATTTGAATAGATTCTTCTTTTTCTTCTTTTAGTTTAGTTTTTATTGGCAACTAGTTTGAATTGACAATTTGTGGCTCAAAAAAAAATTATTTTTGATTATATAAAAATACATTTAAGTGACGAGGGGGGGGGTTCACAGTGTTTGAAAACCACAGGATTGCCATTTTAAAGGACAATTTGCATTTTAAAAACTTGTTTTTCCTTAATCAGATTTTCTTCAAACTTTCTATGTTTTATTTTCTTCTTCTATCATTAGTGCCACTTATGGGAATTTCTGCTTTAATGGTTGAGTTTAACCCCATAACATTAACAGTTTACAGTTTTCTTATGGTCGACATAATTGTACATTAATCATTTTCCCTCCTCAAATTGGCATCAATTATTCTTATTTTCCACTCCTACATACATGTAGTTTGAAAAAATAAAAATGTTTATTACATGTAAATGAAGAACCAATGTGAAAGAAATAATTGCAAAATTTAGCATGAAATTGAGCTATTAGTTACAATTAAATTGCTCTTATTCTTAACCCTTTCAGGACAGGGATTATTTAAGGGCTAAATTGATCACATTTTGTTCTTCAAATTGGCAACAATATGGTAATATTTTCCTTTTAGTGCTACATGGTTCTAATATTGTGTAATTAATGTCTTTGAAAACAATATACATGGTTAGAAATTTGTTGAATAGTTGAAAGAAATTGCCAATTTTGATGAAAAACAATGATTTTAAACCTCTCAATGTGTTGCCAATTTAAGGATCTCAGAGGTTATTCTTGTTTTTAAAATTCCTGGCATCAAATGCAATATGGTCATGCAATAAAAATGGACAAAGTGTGTGCAGAAAATTTTGCTCTTTCTATTCGTGCATCTGGTATTTATTTTTTAGAGCTCTGGATCAAAAGTTATTGAACCAAACCACAAAATGTGGTCAATTGTCTTGAAAGGGTTAAACAGCACAGCCTAATTCACTGGAAAAAGACTCAAAATTTTCAATGATATTTGCTCTTTCTGCACATGTACTGTACATGTACAATGTGTAATTCTAATTTCCTAGCATTTTGGATCAAATTATAATGCAAAAATGTCACTAAAAGGAGACACTGTACTGCTATGGGTTAAAGCTCATGGACAGTTATAACAAAAAGGAAATTAGAAAGAAATTAAGAAACATGTTCAGTATAGTCTCATATTGTTCTCCAAAAGAGCTTTGTGTGATATCATGTGGTATTCCATCAATGATTTCCTGTGAATTTTAGTGTAAATATCTGTATTTTAAAGATCACGGTAGTTGCCCTTTGTAGGACCTTTCCACCCGGATGGCTCCCCACGCAACAGTCTCAGGGCTTCGCGTGGAGATAGCATGTGTGTCACTGAGGGAGTTTATATCCCTGGCCCGATATATCTCTCTAGTCATAAGGACCGCTATTCATAAGGACCGCTATCCATAACGCGTGACTAAATGAATAGCGGTTTGGTATGAATAGCGGTCCTTCTACATAGCGAGCAAACCATGGTATACACAATTACCTCACTATTCGTAAGGACTTTCATTCATAAGGACCACTATTCATAACTATTCATAAGGACCGCTATTCATAACGCATGTTAAATGAATAGCGTTTTTTAATGAATAGCGAGCGGACCCGTTATTTTTATTCCTTAGCCCCCCGAAGGTGGTGTCGGAAGCATTATGTTTTCGGGTTGTCCGTCCGTCCGTCTGTCTGTCCGTCCTTCCCGCTTTCTTATTCGACCGATAACTCAAGAACCACAGGAGGTATTAACTTCAAACTTGGTGTTAGTATATATTGCCATAGGAAGACGATCTGATTAGATTTTTGGGGTACGTAGGTCAAAGGTCGAGGTCACAGAGGCCAATTTTTCTGAAATTTCAGGTGTTAGGCTCGTTCTAGCGATAACCCAAGAACCATTTAAAATGGCATTAAACTGGCAAAACTTGAACAGCGCCACCTTACAGTAACTGCTAAATTAAGATTATAATTTGAAAATTAATTGCATTTCATTTTGAATTTTGACTAAGAGCTGTTTGGAAAATAGGCACATTTCAAACTATTATTTTTGACGTTGCACATGTGGAAAATTGCCTACAGATACATTCTAAGCTTCTACAAACTAGAATGGAGCATGATGGGAAAATTAGAGGCACAGATACTTTTCAAATCCTGTTGAAAGATGGCGCCATTAGGAGCTTCATATTACTGTCACTTTAAGGTATGAACTTCAAACTTAGTGCTATTATGTATCATCATAGGAAGGCGATCTGATTAGATTTTGGGGTACGTACATGTAGGTCAAAGGTCAAGGTCACAGAGGCCAATTTCTGAAATTTCAGGTGTTAGCTTCGTTCTAGCGATAACTCAAGAACCATTTAAGTTATGAACTTCAAACTTAGTGCTAGTGTGTATCACCATAGGAAGATGATCTGATTAGATTTTGGGGTACGTAGGTTAAAGGTCAAGGTCACAGAGGCCAATTTCTGAAATTTCCGGGGGTTAGCTTCATTCTAGCGATAACTCAAGAACCATTTGAGGTATGAACTTCAAACTTAGTGCTAGTATGTATCACCATAGGAAGATAATCTGATTAGATTTTGGGGTACGTAGGTCAAAGGTCAAGGTCACAGAGGCCAATTTCTGAAATTTCAGGTGTTAGCTTCATTCTAGCGATAACTCAAGAACCATTTGAGGTATGAACTTCAAACTTAGTGCTAGTATGTATCACCATAGGAAGATAATCTGATTAGATTTTGGGGTACGTAGGTCAAAGGTCAAGGTCACAGAGGCCAATTTCTGAAATTTCAGGTGTTAGCCTTATTCTCGTGATAACTCAAGAACCATTTGAGGTATGAACTTCAGACTTGGTGCAAGTATGTATCACCATAGGAAGAGGATCTCATTAGATGTGTTGGGGTATGTAGGTCAAAGTTCAAAGGTCAGAGGTCAATTTCTGAAATTTCATGCGTTAGCCTTGTTAACGCGATATCTCAACTCTCAAGAACCATTTGAGGTATTAACTTCAAACTTGGTACTAGTATATATCAGCATAGAAAGACGATCTGGTTAGATATTTTATACGAAGGTCAAAGGTCATAGAGGTCAATGCAGAAATTGCAGGTTTTAGCCTTTACGTGATATCTCAAGAACCATTTGATCCATTAACTTCAAACTTGGAACTAGTATGCATCACCATAAGAGGCAAACTCATTAGATTTCTGCTCACATAGGTCAAAGGTGACAGGTCACATAGGTCATTATACAGGTGTATGTGAAATTAATGTTTTTTTTACCTTTGTTATCACCATATATCTTAACTATTTTGTATTCATGACTAGGAGGAGATAAAGTGATCAGACTTTTGGGTTATAAGGTGTAAGGTCAAATGTGAAAGAGGTCAATTAACATGTAAAATTCAAGGCTTTTTATTCTGGTTATCACAAGTTTTCAAGAACAATTTGAGCCATCAACTGAATTTAGGCGGAGGCATATATATAGGAGACGCCATCGCATTCATCTTGTTTACCTCTCTTTTGTAAAATATTTCACTTTAGGAGGTGAAATCTTCACAGCGTCTTAAAGGGCAATCCAACCTTGATAATAAGATGATTTGTGTGAAAGCAGAAAAATCAGAAAAACAGGATGGCGAAAGTTTGAAAGAAATCGGACAAGGACTAAGAAAGTTATGGATGTTTGAAAAATGAGATCACTACATCTATGTGAATCTCAAATTGGCAATTTGGTGAGTCAATTGTGACATTTTTGTGGACAACTCTCCCATTTGTGGTACACAAACATATCATTAATTTGCGGTTTTCTTCGAGGCGCTTTTACCCTCGGGGCAGTACTCAAAATATATTGGAGATAGCATATTGTTATAGATTCTCATGAATGAAAAGATCCTACTGAGTAATGCATTTTGAAAAAAAGTGACATTTTAGTCATTTTGTGTGTTAGAGCGAATGGGGGAGTTGTCCACAGCTACATCATAGTGACATTACCTATTCGGCCAATTTGAAATTCCCATATGCATAGTGATTACAACTTTCAAAAATTCATAACTTTCTTATTGCTTGTCCGATTTCGTTCAAACTTTCACCAATCTGCTTCTCTGATTTTTCCTCTTTCTTTCAAAGCAACTTGCTATGAAGGTTGGATTTCCCTTTAATATTGCTATTATCTTGCTATTTACATGTACATGTACCAGCGGGGAAAAATAAAAAACATCTGACAAGAAGTTTTTGAGGGAGTACCAAAACTAAACATTACCTTAGTTTTTAAAGCATGTATACATGTACTAGCTGTTGATTTTGGATGTGGATTAAGTGTCCAGTAGCCACTGCAGAGTGCGGACTAGCTTCGGACGGACCCTAAAAATAGTGATGTATTGTAGGCCTGTACATGTCGGTGTATATATGCCATACATGTATTGCTAGTCTAAAAGCAGACATTATGAGTTTATACCATGACCAGCGAGCAAGTGTGTAGGACTGTAGGCAGTGTACTTGTATAAGGCTGTAATGTTCACATATTGTGTGGGTAAACACATTATTTTTAAATTTGGTACGTAAGTTGGGATGAAAAAAAATAGCTGCATGCGATAAAAGAGCTGCATGTTCTCTCTTAGTTGTGTGTTGTAAGATACAGGAATGTTTAGCACATTGCGATTAAAAAAACCCTGCTGTAAACTGCAACTTTTACCCTGTCATATGTGAACAAGCCCTACATTGTAAGTGTCAGTCCAGCCAGCATGGATTCCCTTGTCTATTTGTTACAGGAAGGTGTTGAAACCCTTCATTAGGTGATAACACCTATCCTTTAAATTAATGCTGATAGATCCAGATGACTAGCGCCCTTTGCGCGGCCCCCTACTTAACCTTGGACACACCCCTGCCTGGCTGACCGTTTCGCCCAATGTCCTAAAACTCTGCTCATTACGTTTTTAGCCAGTCACTGTAGTCTACTACATGTATATACATGTACATGTAGCTTGCATTTACAATCTGTTTACAATCAATATTGTAGGGCAACATTAGTGTGCTCTTGAGACTGAGGATCTTATTAGGACAACAGTAGCAAACTCTAGGATCTGTTACTCTCAAGGGTATTATCCTGGTCAAGGTGGGCTTGACAGTATTCCACTTTTATTCTATAAGATGGGAGGAACGTAGATTGCTATCTGAAAAAAATTGTGTCATTTGGCCTGGAGCACCAATTTTTTTTATTCTTTAATTTGTATCAAGATTTATCCATAAATTAGCACTTCATCATGTGTTTCTGATGAGCGGAAAGTGGACGTGGGATTTCTGTGAGTGGTGTTTTGAGAGTTTTAAGACTATGGATGCTGGCATATTTGGAGAAGAGTCAGCTTTTGCAGGCCTTTCCCAGGAAGGGGGCATTTAGCACCTCATTTGGATTTTGTGGAAGACATTCTGTACATGTAGGTCTGTAGAATTAGAAGACAGAGTGTCCATGGATTCTAGAAGATTTGGAAGATGTGTTTGAATGATTTGAGGTACAATGCTAGCTTGATTTGATCATGGAGAAGGTTATCATGTGCTACCACGTGTCCATGGCATTGTATAAGGTAAGGAGACATTGCATCATATTTTACCCCCCTCTCCCTCTTTCTCCCACTCTTTCGCGTTCTCTCTCTCTGTCTCTGTCTCTGTCTCTGTCTCTGTCTCTGTCTCTTTCTCTTTGTTTCTTAACTGTTCATTTTGCTCTTTTTACCCTTTCTCCCAGAGTCCCAATGACTCTCCAGGCACTCTTTTCCCTTTTCAGGAAATATTCCATTTTAATTCTTTCTTAGATCATTATTGATTTAGTACACTGTCTGACAGGAATCTCACATGTTCAGAAGTTTCAAACTCTGAAGCTACACATGTACATCTAATACACACAGTGTGTACATGTATATTTTAAGTACCAAACACATTTTATTTTCTTGACTTGCCTTTTTGCAACTTGTGGTCACCCATTTTACTAGTGGCCCTCCATTTTACTAGTGAAGTACATGTACACATGTACATGTATGTTTCAACTTGAGTGAAATTTAACGAGTTGTCACTCATTCCTTCATCTGTTAATTGATTGAAATGTCAATTACTTCTTTAGTTAGGTCTTTTCATTCATTTATTCAAGTACGCAATATGCATGTACATGTAGGCCTATATAAAGTGGCATTAGTCCTTTGAAACATGAGCACCGAGGGCCTTCCGTGCAGCCTGAACTGCTAATATTGCAGTGATGTTTTGGCATGCTTTCATTCATCACAAGCCACGCAGCAAAGCCTGAGCTTTGTGCCTTTCAAGCATTGCAGGCCATTGAAAGGCAGGCAGTGGGGTGAACTGAAAAGGGGGTGTGACCGCTATAGCCGCTCGTCATTCATCAGCTGTGAGTTACACCCAGCCAAACCCTTCTCTCTGTACATGTATACTGGAGGACATTCAGTGTGAGAGGATAATATTCTGGCATACATGTACTGTACATGTATAGCTGTGTTGTACATACACACTGTTTGAAAATACAATATTCATTCCTATTCACTGTGCAGTGTAAAATAATGATTCTGATAGCAATGCTGTAGGCCTACATGTTCATTGCATTGTAATAGTAAATGTTGACCCCACACTAGGGAAGCAAAAAAAAAAAAATTTTGCATATAATGTAATTTAAAAAAAAAATGTATTCAGACTTTTTGATAGTGTACTGTGTCTGTTGCTATATATACTGTACATGTACATGTATATCATGAATGTACAAATCAAATTTATAAAAAGGTTTAACAAGTGATAGAAATAGTTTTTGTTTTGCTAAAGCATAGTTCTGTCTTTTGTTTGTAATTCTTCAAAATTGGAGAAGTATATTATATGTATCAAAAGTTACAAGTATTAAAAAAAACACATTTCATTTAATATGGAATGGCAAAAAAATATCACAGTTAAAAAGCATTTTTATGTTTGCTGTACATAATTAAAAGAATAGAATGAACCGTTCGACGAAATCAACATTTCCCTGATACATGTAGATTTACAGGAAGACTTGATGAATATGAACATGACCATAAAATTACCTTTACAAATTTAGAACGAGAGAGAGAGGGGGGGGGGGGGTATTCGAAGATTAACCATTTGAGAAAGAGAGGAAGCTCAAAAGTCTCAAATGTAGTGAGTGAATGAACAAAGTCACAAGCTTGAATGATGAAGTTGCTAATTTGTCTGAAATAGATCTGTATAGTATAAAGCTATGTATAACAATTATATCATTGACTTTCTTTATTTGTTGTCTGATTTTCCACAATCTTTTCTTGATCTGTTTCTCTGATTTTCATGCTTCTACTGCAATCAGCATATACATGTACATACACGTATAAATTGGCTCTTAAAGTGAAGGCTGAGTTCTGGTAACTTACGTGAAACATCGTTGTTAGCTACATTATCTCATTCTCAGTATGTTAGTTTTGGAGAATATCATAGTAGAAATGTCCCCTGAATTAAGGAATTGCTCTCCAAATGCCCTTCAACATGTACTGTATATTACAAGAAATAGCCGAAGTGTGTGGCCCGAACATTCATGCCACATGTGTGTTCAGTCCCATGTACCCATTTCTATGTACAGTGCATGTGCTTTCCATCGAAATTGGGTCAATTTCTCATCATGTTTGATGCTTCCAAAAGCTCACAGCATTCACCAATTCTTATGTGAAGTCTTGTAGACATGATCAACCTTTCCCAATTGCTTTGAGACATTTTCTTTCACAATGTAATTGAATTCATGACCAGAATTCAACTTTATCTTTGATGGAATCCTGCATTAGATTCTCTGTCTGATTTGCGCTTTTTTGTTCTTGTAGGTCTATAGTTTTACACATATATATGTAGAGTACATGTAGGCCAACACGTAAATGTGGTGAAACCAGAAATTTGCACGACATGGAACTTGCGCAGTTTGGTTAGCACTTGTACAACAGTAATTTCTGCAGAAAGAAAGTTTTGAGAATTATATATCAGTATTGTGTCAGTTTGTGATTCATTGATTTTGCATGTAACAAAATAATGTGAACCAATCACAAAATCTGTGAATGTTTTATACCCATGAAAGTTTCTCATTTTGTAATAATGGTGTTATGATTTACATGTGTGTTTAATACATAGCTCTAGGCTCTCGAAAAAAATAGCATAATTGGGGACAACTAAGTTCAAGGCATTTCTAAAGACTCTTTGATTTGCATTTGCCAGTGAGGCATTGTTCTGTACACTGTCAAAGTCACGTGGCGGGAAGGCAGAGAGTTGAATACTATTGTGTATTGTTGTTCGAATTTGCTAGATTCAAACAATATGGACCAGGTAGGACCAATAACTCCTTGGTAGGACAGTGTAGGTACAATATGTATAATGTCTGTTCAGGATCTTCCACTACATACATGTACATGACATGTAGATGTGGTACTGTAGTACTTGATGCCATCAAGGAGTTATCACAGAACATGAATGATCAGATTATTATACAGTCAACAGTCACCAACTTATTGCCCTTGAACTTGTTGGTCATGACTTGTGTACAAGAAATTTTGCTGGGTTTGTCATTATAGATAAGGTTGAGTTCTGGTCAAGTGATGTCATTGTGACAGAAACTGTCTGGAAGCAGTTGGGAAGGGTTTATTGTGTAGTACATATAAAGAATGTGGTGTACACAGAGCTCAACCTTCTCTTTAAAGAGAATGTTGAGTTCTGGAAAAGTTTTAAAAATAATGCGAGATATTCCTTCTTTTTATTCCAATATAAGGAAGAATATTAGTGTCACAGGAAAGGTTCCAATCCTCCTCATAATATGTACATGTATGTCCTCATATTCGAATAGGACAAGAAGTAATTTGAAACTTTTGACCACATTTTGAAAAACAGTCCCATATACATGTACATTGTACATGTATTCCATTTTATTCCACTGTGATTTTGAGCAAGGCTTTGTTAATTTGCCATCATTTTTATGATTCCAAAACCTCAGAAGGCACAAATATTATTTACTACATTATCAAATATCTCATTCCTATTTATGTACTCTTTAAACAGTTCCTGTGTCATTGAAAATGACCAGTACTCAACATTTAGTAGGGCTCCACATTACCCTTTTTTCATAGGGGTTCTGGAATGAAATTGTTTGAGTCAGTATACATGAACCCTCTGTAAATTTTTTGAAATTATGGGAGGTCCAGACTTAGATTTTAGGCTCTCATGTGTCCTGGGCACCTGTTCTTGTTGAACCCTGCATTTAGTACATCTACTCCATGATTGTAGACACAAAAGTATGTGTAGTTTGCAGGCACAAATCCTGGTCAGTCGTAAAACAGTGTCTGTAAGTAGACTACCATAGGTCATGTACTATAGCTGCTCTTGACAGGACCAGTAGGTACATACAGTATAGCTGGGCTAGGCTTCTCTGAAGACAACATGATTTTCTGATAAAGTGTCAAATTAGGGTCTGTGCTTGCAGACTAACATATACCATAGACCCATAACATGCAATTGTGACTATTAATCTGCTTTCAAATCTTGCAAAATTTGGACAATTACTGCTTTAATGTGTTATCAGTGGACTACCTTGATGCTCTTGGTATGATCTTTAATTTGTGTACATGTGTACCACCTCATCGTTCCTGTTTATTGTTATGCTTGGTCTGGCATGGATAAGGGTATAATCCTTGAAAACAAATCCCCTCTTAATCCCTTTGACAGTTTATCTCCTGTTGGATTGGTGCCTCACCTTCAGGTGATTCACACCTTGTAAATCAGAGTCATACTCCCCCCCCCCCAAGGGGTGTAGGGATGTCACCCTGTGAGTTAGGATACTTTTGTATCCTAAATTTGGATACATTTGTATATGTACATGTACAGGTAAAGCAAAACTAATGTAGCACTAGCTCTATACATGTAAGAAATGCTGAAATGAATTTTGTGAAAGAAGAAGATAACCATGTACATGTACTGTAGCTCACCTGTTCACTACATTAGATTTTTAAAAGAAAGTTTGTTAGTATCTGTAAAAACAATAGATCAATCGATAAAAAGGGGTGACATTGACTGTTGGCATTTATAAAAGAACATTCACATTGGTCTCGAGTGGGGCAACTCGTGCATTCAGAGCAGTTGAAAATTTTATATTTTAATACTATTAAGTATTAACTACAGGTATACATAAATTTAACTGATCTGGCTTTTTCTTAAAGGGTACCAATCACAAACAGTTATTTTGCTCTGTATGTTAGGGGTTCCATGTCGCCATAGGATATTCAAAGTATGAGCTTTAAAAATTAACTCTATAAAGAGATAAAGTTTAAATACATATACTCCTTAAATAAACATTACTGCGACTTGCCAGTAGACTAATTGACGGACCTGTACGCACTCGCACAAAATCAGGTCTGCGCAGAACCAAACTCAGAGTTTTGGTTCCACATGAGGGTGTCTTACGTTATTTATTTTCTTCATACATGTACTGCTTGACCGTTAACCCATAGAAGATCAAGTAAAGTTTCTGAAGTGAACTTTTTAAGTTACCATTCTTTTTTTTTCTCAGGTGATTGGTACACTTTAACTTAATTCATGAAATAGAGTAGACAGTTTATGGATGCACCTCTACTTTTTGGTGGGGGGGGGGGGGGTGGGTTGGGGTGGGGGTCACTGAAACTATTCCCTCTATGTTGCTACATGTACAATGTACTTCTAGTCTTCTGTTATGATTTGTTCCCCTCTCCTTCTGAAAGTGTCTGCATGATATTGCATGGTGTAGGAGGGGGACAGTAGGGGAGATGATGTAAGCTACCCAAGTGTGCATCCCCAGGGAGCAATAAAATATTGTTGAAAAGTGCGTGATTCTATGAGGCAAGTGTGAAATTCTCCATATCTCTCAATCAATAATCGCTCGTGACAAATTGGTCTAACGCCCTGCAACAGTTGGGTGTGTATCTTGAAATTTTGTTTTTTCATCCTCATTATTGCCTCCAAGTCCCAAACTCTCCTGACAAGCAATTTGATGATAATTTCCCCAAAGGAAATTGGTTGAAATCGTGGCTCAATACCAAGTGAGTATTTTTTTTCTACTGCTGCTCTTTTTTCATTCTATGTGTTGCAAAGTAATGGCTTACTTGAAGTTTCTTGGCGAGACCATCTTTAAGGCCAAATTAAGGGTACCAAAAAAGCAGCAAAAAATCTTTTCAAATTTGATTTTCTGACTGTGAGTTGAATAGCAGTGAATTAATAGAATTCCCTGTCTGAACTTTGTTTTGAGCATTACCAAAAGAGGACTTGATATTGCTCCCAATATTTCTAAAATCTTTTTTTTTTTATGTTGACGTTTTGTGTTATGTATACATTCAAGGTTTCTGCTGGACCTGTATAACTGCAACACTTGGCTTCATTTTGTTTAATTTCTGCTTTATTTAAAAATAAAAAAAGACAGTCACCATTATCGATTTCAGCCTTCATATTGTGGTGATATACATGTGCAGAATCTGCTGTTCAGTTTCTTGCAAATAGTGAATAACATAAAGATATATATTGTTGAAACTGAAGTTGTCAGTACTCTTTATCTATGGCAATAACATACATCTACATGTAAATGTATTTGCCCTTAGCCATTATTAGTTAAAGCACTGGATCCTGATTTGGCTGTGTGATCACTGTTCAGAATATTTGATGGAACAAAGAAGTTATAAAATAAAGCTGTTCTACAGGAACTCTTTAGCAATTATTGGCCTTGGTACTGTAATTGACTAAGTAAAACTAAAAGCACTATTCTGGTTCAGCCCTTAGTTCACAAGATTTGATGCAATAAAGAACTTGTTTTGAAAGTTATTATTTGACAGAAATTCTTAAAACTTATAGAAACATATCCTTGGTAATTGAAAAGTAAAAGTGCTAATCTTACATGCATCTGGTTCCGCCCTACATTGTTCAAAATATTTGATGTGACAAAGAAATTACATACTTTTATGCCACAAGAAATTGCTGCAAAATAAATTTGACCGAAACTCAAAACGCAAATAGAAACTAACAATTCTTGGTAATTGAATAGTAAAAGCTTTATTAATGTGGCTCAGCCCTGCATGGGTTCAGAATATTTGATGGAATGAAGAGGTTTACAAGTGATGACTAAGTTTTTTTATTTTACAGAAACCTTATCTATATACCAATTATACATGTAGGACTGCGTCCTTGGTAATTAGAGAGTAAAAAGCACTTGTGCTTCAGACCTGGGTTTGCAATACTTCATGTAACAAAGAAACTGAGATGTGATGGCTCATTTAATAAAGAAAAAGCCCTTGGGCCTAAAACAAGGAGGAGGACCGAAAGGATATCCTGTAGGCTGAGATGATGATCTAAATACACGTAGTTGGATTGGACACACCTCTTCCCACCTTTATTAGAACAATCTGTCATATACTAAACAGCCAGGCTTATGTTGTGAACATGGATTAACCCTTTGGATATTGCCGTTAAGTTCTATGTAACATACATAGACCCTTAGAGACACATGTTGTGAGACTAATGTCTTGTTGCAAGGGGTGAACGCATACTTTGGTGGTCTTTGACCCCATTCTTATTTCTGAGATAGCGCACTTTAGCACGCGCTAGATCGCGCCATCTCTATGGTGAGAACATGGCAATGTCGTTTTGGTGCGATCCACGAAAGTCCAAAACAGCGGACGGCTGGACCACCTCTAGGGGTTGCTCCACGAGAGATAGCGCGATCTAGAGCACGCCAGTTCGCATTCTCCTGTGCAGAGAGTGCCAAGATAGATCACGCTACCCTTTGCAGGGGTGAACCCGTGGTGTGCCAGTATAGACCTCCCTGGCGCACTCCATGGGTCACCCCTCGATAACGCGATCCACTTTCCAATCTCGTAATGAGAACAGGGTTTTGGTCATTAGTTTATGAAAATGTGTTTTTCTTGGCCCATCTCCATGTTCAATTTGATAATCTATTTTTTTCAGTATCTGACCGAACAAATCTGCTTTCTTCTTTCCATGCACCACTCTTCTACTGTACATGTGTAATTGAGAATCACAAGTTCTGGGTTACTTTTAAATGAAATAATGTAAAAAATAAATATATACATGTATGATCTGTGAATTTTGAGTTTGGAAACAATTTTAGCTGCAAGATATTCACAATTGAGTGAATCAGAGAACGAATGATGGATCATATAAATCCTAATGAATTGTAAATATTTGATTTCTGAAAAATACAGGCAGTTTAGACACATTTTTGTCACACTTTTTATCTCTTCCGTCATGCCATGAGTATCACTAAAAAAATACACAGGAGAGGTGAGCGATTTAGCTCTGGAAAGCTCAACAATAATTCTGATAAACTGAAAAAGAGCTCTGGTAAAATGATGATAAAATACATGAAAATCACTTTGAAAAAATTGCACTTTTAGAATGCCAAATAAAAGAAAAAAAGAAAAAAAAGAAGAGCTTCTGTCTCCGGAAAGGTATTTTTTTACTCTGGTATACTGTTTGTACATCCAATGATGAGACAATAAACATAATTACTACTATAGAAACAAAAAGCTTTCATTCAGTAAAGTTTCTTTTCCTTTTTTTTTAAGAAGTGCATGTTGGCATTCTGCCCATAAATGGATTAGAACAATGGAACAATTTAAATGAACTGTCAGGTGTGCACAATGACCAAGCCCAGTCTAATAAAGGAAGGCAGTGAAAAAGAACAACACAAATGACCTCAATTCTTTTCATCCCAAGTGGTTCGGGCATGCTGAAGAATAGTATTTTACGTGAGGCTTTGACAAACTCTGTTGACGTTTATGTCTGCGTGAAAGTGACTGACAATAGTTACGTTCACATGATGGGAGCTAAACTTTAAGTTTCGCTTGTACATGTAGTTTCAAAACTTTAACTTTACTTGTAGTTACATGTATTGTATCTTGTAATTTCAGACCGTATGAACGGACTCGTAGTTTTGAAACTTTAAGTTTTCTTGTAGTTCTAGAACCATAAGCGAGGTGGTTAAGGCCAAAACCACGAGCAGTGGATGGTCCTCCGTCACAGTTTTGGACCATGTGAACGGAATAAACTTTAAGTTTCGCAAGCTTGTAGTTTACGATGATCTCTCTGTTCATGTTAAACTTCCACGTCATACACTTCGCATGAATTATGAACATACCTGTAGGAACTGTATGTGTACTGTACACACAATCGGTATCTACTTCCATTGTTAACAATGAGGATCGCTCGGCTTGTAGTTTCAGAACAGCGAGCATCGTTGTTTCAGGCCCATGTGAACCCTTGTTATGGTTAGTGTGTCGTTTGTTAACTACTTAACTTAAAGTTTCGCTAAATTAAGTTTCAAAACGACAAGTCCTGTATGAATAACGTAGCCAATATACCTCTTGCTCAGTTCAGAACAGTTTGCTCACAATTGTATTTTGTAATAGTTTGCCAAAGGTACTGCAATATTTGTTTAAATTATCTTTTCATCACTAGCCTTTCAATATTGTTTTTTCCCTTTTTTGCACATAGTAAATAGAATACAGGCACTGTACTTGTTGTTTTGATGCCATCAAGTGTACCAGAGTAAGGCAGTAGGCCTAAATACTGTCATATGAAGGGGTAAAATTGTAAACACACTTCAACTTGCATTTGTTAAAGATGTCAAATATTCAACTTCACACTGTCCTTGCAGAACCACTTTT
The DNA here is from genome assembly GCA_025618425.1 of Heliocidaris tuberculata. Taxonomy (NCBI): domain Eukaryota; kingdom Metazoa; phylum Echinodermata; class Echinoidea; order Camarodonta; family Echinometridae; genus Heliocidaris; species Heliocidaris tuberculata. Next base: position 25,617,942 of record CM046841.1, read on the forward strand.
CACTGTGGTCAGTAGTGTGTTCAGCAGGCCAGTTAAAAGCAGAGGTACATGTACATGTACATGTAGTTTGTCCAACACCAACAGCTCATGAGACCAACAGCCCTTGAAGTCTCTTGAGCAGTCACAGAAGTTGTGAGAGTGCCCAAGAGACTGACATTGTTTTTCTATTTGGCTGTCGATTTTGTGGGCTGAAGCCATTTAATCTTGTCAGTCATGACTGCTTTTTGACAAAAATCGTCATTTCACCCTTGTTTTTAATCCACTCTATGCATGTTTTGTTTTCATTGCAGACTGGTTTTAAACTCTTTCCAAGTAAGCAGAGAAACTCCACCAACTCCAATCGAGAGAACGGTTCCAACAACAGTGCCTCGGCAGCTGCCCAACCTGAGGCCCGAAGGCAGCTGAAAACACTGGAGCTTACTCCACCAGACTTCAAAGTAGACAGGCAGATCCTCATTGACAGTTATCTAGACATTGAAGTCAAGGTATTTATTGGCCAGAGTAGATGATGATAATGATATAGATTGATTTATACAGCACATCATAAACTAGGCAGTCTCTCTATGTGCTTTACAGTACATATGCATCACCATTAATAGCCCAAACAATTGCAAGCTTGAGAAATGAGACTGATAACTGCTTCTTGATGAAGATTTTACGCTTGAAGTTTCCCCCTTCCCCATTAGCGTGGATGTAGCAACCGCCACTCAATCACAGAATCAACTTGAACTTCAGAGCGCATCAAAAGTCTGTATGTGTATTCTCCTGCAAATTAGCCCTCTGATTGGGCAAATAGCGGGCTTTTTCACAGACAAACCTTGGTTTGCTTCGGATAATACCTCAAGCTAATATAGATATAACATGTACCAAGCAGAAGGATGAAAAAGCCTGCTATTTATGTCTTCACTGAATTAGTGCAAGCTTTATCGAGTGGGCTAATTTCTGCGGATCAGAACTAGCAGGCTATTTTAAAAACTCCAGTACTAATGAACATGGCCTAGTGACTTCCAATGGACAGAAGGTTGACAGGACTTTAATGCCGTGGTGGTTTAACCCTCTGGTATTTAAGCGGGATACAAGTCCTACTATGGAGGGAGACTTATTTATCATTGAAGGGGGGAGGGGAGGCACTGGTAATATTTGGAGGTTTGAATTTAAAGGTTCCCTTCTATGAAATTCTAATTCTTGTTATTTTGTACATGATACTCATCTTAATTGAAAAATGACATCCGTTTGCAATGAATACGTATCTGAATATTTTTAAAATAATATTTTCCCCACGTATTCAGGCCTAAACGAGTCTGCTAAGCTCCGCCCCCTTTTAAACCCCGAATTCTCGTTCTTCGAGCATGATTGACGTGTGACGTCACAAACCGACATCGCCGGTGCTTGTTTACAATATCTTGCATATATCACGCGTGCAAACTAACTTGCAGTTATATACCACCTCGAAAACCACCTCTAAATCGAAGTATGCCGCAACGCTGTGTCTTTGCAGGTTGCAGCAACATCACAAAGGAGGGTGTAAGTCTACATTTATTCCCCAAAGACCCAAATATTAGAAGAAAATGGACCTCAAAAGTGAAACTAACTCGCGTCAATTGGAAGGGGCCGAGTGACCGCAGTGTCCGTGTGTTCCGAGCACATTTGTGCGGAGGACTTCCTCGATAGTACGGGGCTGCATGCGGCGTTTGGCATCAAGAAGAGGCCGTCCCTGAAGCAAGATGCCATCCCCAAAATCAAACTTGATCTACGGTATCTATTGATCATATATCTATTGATCAACTATCACTGTACCTACACTAACTTAGTCTACCGGTACTTATTATTCATAGCAGCACAATGAAAACATGCAAGGTAACAGGAGAGCTAAGGGTTTTCTGGATATCAATGTTAGAATTTACTAGAAACAAAACGCTACCACCCCATGCACCAGTAAAACCCTACCCAAGCCCAGGCCAGGCAGGCTCAGCAGGCGAACGACCGAACGGCACGGCGTGTACACCTGCGCACGTCGAGCTCACTGCCTCGATCAGCTATCAGCTCAGCCTCATCAGGACTGGGGCATTTTGCAAGCGCAAACAAGATTCATAATTGGTGGATATGCGTAAATTAAAATTTAATCGGCAATCTAATTATCAAAAGGAATTACTAGTTATAATTCCCAAGTCTCCCGTCGATATCTTCTCCGTTATTGAAATCAGGGACGTCTCTGTCATATAATCAGAATCCGACATGTCTGGTTCAAACAAATACGGCCGTGCCCCTAATTCCTCTTTTATTTCTTCTGTCTGAAGAAGATGTTATCGTTCGTTGATATAGGATTAAAAAAAAAACTAAAATGAAGGGCTGTAATGGCACGAAGTCGAAGCTAGGATCTACACGAAGTCGAAGCTAGGATCTACACGAAGTTCAATAGCCTACATACACACTTTCAGCTTGCGTGGAGTCAAGCATTCTGAGTGTGACGTCACATGACGTCATCGATCGCTGGACCGATTTTCCAAAATTTTTAGGGGCGTTCCCAATTAATTTTTTATTTTCAAGTTTACAGATTAATGAATGGAATTCAGGTAAAATGGTTGACAGATCTGGATTCACAGTAGAAAAGTCTACTAATTGAAGTTCCTTTGTAATTCCATAAAAGGGAACCTTTAATAAGAGAGATCAAGGCCACAAGGGAAGGAGTGAGAGGGGTCCTATCGTCTTTTTTCATATGCCTCTCTCAATCCTCCTTTTTTTCTCTTTCTTTCTCCCCCTTTCATTCTTTATTTGATTGGAGGAGATATGTAATGTACATTGTATGTGAACTCCAGACTTTATAGTAAAACACATTTTCATTGAGAGGATGAAAACTAAAACTCCCTCAGTCTGGGAGCCAGAATACTATATGATTAGTTTCAGCAGACAGTTTTGGCAAACCTCAAAAATCAATTTGTCACATTTATTTCTACTTAACTTGATGGATAGCAAGATACTCACAATTCCAAGCAGCTGTGTAGCTCAGAAGTGAAGTTCAGCAAATGAAATGCGAAATATGATTAAACACGCAAGCCTACATCTCTTTGCAGCTTCCATCAAGTCTCTCAACACTGTGGATTTCAAGTACAGTAAATGGATGTTTTTTCTTTTTTGATAGATATTTGTTAACCTTCTAAGATGTTTGAAAGAGTTTGAAATTATGCCATGCCAGTTAATAGGTGACATCCAACATTTTTTTTTAACCATACAGATTTAACCCTTTCAGGACAGGAATTATTTAAGGGCTAAATTGATAACATTTTGTTCTTCAAATTGGCAACAATAGTATTTTTCTTTTAGTGCTACATAGTTCTAAAAGGTGTAATTTCTTTGAAAAAAATATGCATGGCTAGGAATTTTCTAGAAAAGTTGAAAATATTGCCAATTTTGATGAAAAAAAACAATGGTTTTGAACATCTCAATGTGTTGCCAATTTCAGGATTTTAAAGCTTATTTTTGTTTTTAAAATTCCTGGCATCAAATGCAGTGTGGTCATGAAACAAAAATGAACATAGTGTGTGCAGAAATTTTTGCTCTTTCTACTCATGCATCTGGTATATTTTTTAGAGCTCTGAATCAAAAGTTATTGAGCCAAACCACAAAATGTGGAGTGATGTCTTGAAAGGGTTAAGGACATTTATCTGCTTGACTACTTTAGATTACATGAGACAATTTCAATAAAAACTCTGTTCACTAAGTTTAATAGCATATTACAAAATATTTATATTTTTTCTGCAATAAGTTTGAAGCATTGTATCTACATGTAGAAAAAGAAAGTCACCTGAAACTCTCATGGATTTGCAATTGGTTCACATTTAGGAAAGTTTCATGCTGCAACAGAATTCATTTAGACTTTAATTTTGTTTCAAAATTGCATGTTCCTTGTCATAGAAATGATCATCGTTTATAATCTGAGAGTATTTCCGGTTGATATATAAATCCTGGTTTTTGATTATTCTCCATTTCATATAGCCATTTTAAGAAAATAATGACTAGTGTGGAACATGTCAATGACTCTGAATCAATTCCTCTTAATGTTAACATTGTGAGCGGAAATGTACCAGCAGACATGAAGTAGAAACAAAAGCAGAGTGGGAAAAAAATGAGACCAATATCATTTCCTGATGCCATAAATAGACCTTTTAATAGGAACCTCAAGGTGACTGGGACGGTCGAATAGAGGGTTAAACTAAAAATGGTTTTAAAGGAAACATTTAGAACAAGAAGAGATGTAATGGCGTGGTTGACTGAGATAGTGGTCCAAAAATGAAGTCAGTGTGGTATTGCTGATTTTTTTTTTTACTGCATTAATCCCCAATTACCAAGCCCTTTGGATTGGAGTTGCAGTAGTAGCTCTCTTTTTTGCCAACATGTACTTATGATCTGTTCAAGATCCAAGGATTGGGGGGGGGGGGGGACACGGGAAACGTCATAGGGGAAACGTGTCCCGTGGTAAAACCTGATCTGGCACACACATACACTTTACACAATAAAATGTACTTCAATGTGTTCATGTTCATGCCCTCACCCCCAAATCTTCTAGGAAGAAATTAAGCCTTCATTATCAGAGATTTTTCAGATTCATGTCCCCCTCCCCCCCCCCCCCCCCCCCCCCCCAGGAGGATCTGGGATCTGTCACTACAGACAATCATACAGTTTGCTTGCTTCTTTTTCTGCATTGTTTTTAATACACAAATATTGACAAATGATAGGGACCCATGTTAACATTAGGCGGGATTAGGATCTTCTGTTTTTTAATAAATTATTTAACTAATATCAATTGAGAAATTAAAGCAAAAATAATGGAAATGTACAACACATCAAAAATAAAAACATTTGGAAATCAAGACATGCAGAGAAACAATAGGATGTTCTGCAGCCTGGTATAATAGAGAGCTCTCATATTAAACTCTGGGTAACACCTTTTACAAACATGTGGCTGCGTCCTATTCAAACACTCACTCTGCCGACCTGTCACTTGAAATGCATGTGATCTCAATCTACAATGAATATTTCAATCACCAATGAAACAGAGTTTACTTTGGAAGATCAATTTTTTTTCTTTAAACTATACTGTTTTGATTTGAGCTCCAAGCCCCTGAAATTGTATCGTGGTGTTGTTTGCGTGTTGTTTGCAAGTTTGCTTTTGGTATCGCAGCTGACATTGCTCCAGAGTTTTTTTGTTTTTGTTTTTGTTTTTGTTTTTTTTTTTTTTGGGGGGGGGGGTAAAATAAAGTGCAGTTTTATTTGTTTAATGTATATAAAAATATACCTTGAAATATCCTAGAGTGCTGCACAAAGAAAGTGCTGACAACTATTAATGTATTGACATGCAGTACAGTACATGCTGAAAAAACAACATACATGTACACCCCAATACAACACCATAAAGTTAATTTTTTTCTTCATGAGGTAGATTTATAATTCTGATTGAGACCATAAAATCTTTACATGTTCATTAATTATTACAAAAAGTACTGTAAGTTTCTTTAATTGATTTGAAATAAAAAGTTGCAAAATATTCCTTCAACACCCCAAATGATACTGTAGCTTGAAACTTTCCTGACATATACTGTAAGTACCAGAATAGATTCTTTCATTTTGTAAAATATGACAAATTCTACCTTAGATGTAACCTTTGAAACATGATTTTTGTTCTTGTATTGTTGGATATCTCATAGAATGTTTAATACTTTGGGGGATGAGGGGGAAGAGTTGGGGGCATTCCCATAGAGTCCTAATGCCCTACCCATATTGGTTTTGTCGGCATGTGTAACATTTTAATGGCAAAAAAAAAAAAGCGTGGGCAAATGGGAGTTTTCATGAATGCATACATGTACATGTACATTACATGTATTCCTGTATAATAAAAATAAAAAGGATGGTTATGGTATAAAACTTTGAGATTTGAGATAAAGTTGAAAGATTTGAAAAAAAAACAACAAACATACATGTAGGCATCAATTAGAGTGACAGTATATTCTTATAATTCTCGGTAAAAAAAAAAAATAGGAACCCCATTTATTGGCAGTGGGTCAAATGAAGCATTTATTAGTGCATTAACCCCCTTGGCTGTAGCATAGCACAACAAACCTACCCATTAATTAGTCGTTTTGGATAGGGTACCAGTATTAGGTAACTGGGGGAAGCTATTAATTAAGAGAGAGGAAAGGTAAGATCAAGCTGGTGTGAAAACAATGACAAATGGTTTTAAATGGTTTTAAATCGACATCTGTTGCTCTCCTCTTTGATTTATTTATGCCTCTCAAAACTTAATGTATATGGAGCCTCTTTTCAAGGATTTTTTTTTTCTCCCCAATGCAAAAGGCTACTTGATCTCCCCCCCCCCTCCCCCCACCCCCTTCAAAAGAGTTGTCAAGTGAGAGGAGATAACTTTGAGGGGACAGTCCATGTACAGTAGTACAGTATAGTGTTCTTTAGTAGTAGAACTAAATGTAGGAGAGGCAGAGGCATTCAAAGCATTTTTTTGAAAATGGTCAGTGCTATATGTGTTTCTTTGAAGAAAAAAAAGGGGGAAAAATGAATCTCAATTCCCTCTAGCTTGGCAATCTCCAACCATCTCCGGAAGCTAGACTTACATACTAAAAGAAGTGAATATTTTGAATCAAGTTCGACATCATAAATTTGGTGGGCTGTCTGCAGCAAGGAAGTAGACATTTATGATCAATTTTTGGTTTAACAGTGATCTTTTTGTTTTCTTTCCAATTCAACCAACATCTGGTGTATATAAATTTTAAGCACTTATCATACAAGGGCTATAAATCAGTGACTTTACTTGAGAATACTTTAGAAATCTGATTCCAGTGGGGAAAATGTCAAGGACTTTTTATTACTCTAGGCAAATGAGAAATCTGTAAAAAAAATGATTAATATTTAAAACTATTAGGTCATTATATGATGATCATATTAAATCATCTCTTCTTTTCTAAAATGTGATTACATTTATGTAGAAAGAGTAGCTGTAATCAATTGAAAATAAAACAGTTGAAAATGAATATCACCAGAAGTGCCTCAAGGGAAATTTGAACACAAACATGGATCTTTTTTGATACTCTTGATGCAAGTTCATGCATTCTTGCTCTGTTCCTCTATGGTTTAAATATTTTTTTTTATCACCGATATAGTAAGACTACATGTACATATACCTTTCTACAGGTGTATAAAGACCACATATTTTTCCCTTCAACACTGTTTCTCATTTAAACTTGTACAAATCACATGCTAAGTAATCTGAATACAATGACCAAATTTGAGCGATTCCTTGATAGATGTCCTGTACAACAATCTTTTATCCATATATTTCATCCTAAATTACAATTTCTTTGTACATGACATATTGACTAAAGGTTCTTTCTGGTGTAACTTCCATGATTCAGTGATCATATCATATATATCATATCATATCAAGATATGGAGGTGTCGTGGTATTGTGGTTCATTCACTTGACTGTCATTCCAAGGGTTGAGGGTTCGAATCTCAGCCTGGCACTAGCATCTTTTAGCCAGACATTTATCAATGTTTGCCACTCTGCACCCAGGTGTTAATGGGTACCTGGCAGGATTTATTCCTTGAATACAATGTGCGCTGATTACGGCTGCTGGAGCTAAACTTTTCTGCTATAGCCAGGGTGATAATATCCAAATCCTTTGGAAGCGCGTAAGGACATTATATCATAATGTGATCAAGAATGTTTTATTATAAATTATTATTATTATTATTATATATTCTTTGGATAATAAGAATGAATAAAAGCATAGAGCAGTCTTCTTGGCTTTGCTATTAAAGAATCCTCCATCATTACATGTATATGAAAGCAGGATTGTTGGATGCATGTTTCTAGGAATTGTCAATTAACATTCAACAAGGATGGGTTTCTCTAGGTGTGAGATGAGCTATTTAGTGGCCAGAGACTCAAGACACGGAGTAATTCTTGGGGAAATTGGGAGTATTTCCTTGGAGGATATGACCTGAAGGGGGTAATGATATATCAGCTGGGTGCTTAGAACAGTAGCAAAGGTACAGTCCTTTGTCCGGTCTGTCCTAGATGAGACATACTTATTACTTTTTTAACCCTTTCAAGACAATTGACCACATTTTGTGGTTTGGCTCAATAACTTTTGATTCAGAGCTCTAAAAAATATACCAGATGCAGGAGTAGAAAAAGCAAAAATTTCTACACACATTGTGTCCATTTTTGTTGCATGACCATATTGCGTTTGATGCCAGGAATTTCAAAAAGGAGAATAAGCTTCATAATCCTTAAATTGGCAACACATTGAGAGGTTCAAAATCACTATTTTTTATCAAAATTGGCAATTTTTTCAACTTTTCGACAAAGTTTCTAATGATGTATATTGTTTTCAAAGACATTGCATTTTGTTAGAACCATGTAGCACTAAAAGAAAAATATTTCTGTTGCCAATTTGAAGAACAAAATGTGATCAATTTAGCCTTTAAATAATTCCTGTCATGAAAGGGTTAAAGGTCAAACTTAAAAGAGGAGGTTGAGAACTGGTATAAGGGGGACATTTTGTTCATGAGCATTCTTTAACATTTTTGTATTGTGCAGTATGAAAGAACTTTTCCATTTTATGCATGATGTTGTATTAAGTGGCCTCCAGACAATGTGTGCAATGTACAGTAGGTTTAATGAATTGAAATCGGTAATTTCAGAATTTTATCTGCCCAAATCTGTCTAATATCCATGCAAAATATAAGTATTTTGCACATCTCTGTTTTTTGATATAGAACAAGAATACGTTCATTATCAAGTTTCCTTCTACTTGTGGGTATATACTGTACATGTACATGTACAATGTATCTTGCTACAACAAACATATTTATTGACTGAGTTATATTTATTGACTGAGTTATGTGTATTAAAACAAATAATAAAAAGATGAATGGGAGAGGGGGCGTACTGAATCAGATTTCCATTACTGCTTTTTACTGCAGATGGGCTTTTCAACATTTCTGACTGACATTTCACTTACTGTGATCAATATTTGCATGTTGGTTTGGGGCTAGAGATCTGTCATTCAGCAATGCATTTTAAGCAAACAGTACAACTGACTTGCTCAAATTGAGCAAATTTCATGGCCTAAAAATTTATTCTAAAATGATTATCAGTCTTCAGTCTTTGGTCATTAGTTCCTGGTTCAAAGCCTCCAGTTTCACTCCAGTGTCATACATGTACATGTATACAGTTATTGATTTAATATAAAACTCAAGATTTTTTCCCTACATGTACATGTGCAATGGACTGCATTCAGGCCTATATTTTCTGTATCATTTGGTATTTAAAGCAAGGAGTATTGTAAATCTAGGACATATATCCTTGGACTGTAAAATGATCAATTCTGGACAATTTATCAACTAAAATCTGGCATTGAATAGAGACACTTTAGTTTGGTAACTATATGTAATTTTGACCCAATTTATTCATTTTAAACAAGATCTGTCTAAAAATACATGTAGGTGAAATCAACTTTTCTAAACATTGTTCGGACGTTGCCTAATTTTGTACTTTACTTTTCTTATGTCCAGTTTTTAGGTCAGCTGGAAGAAATCCCTTTTGAAATTGACCCTACCAAGAGGACTGAAATACTCAGGAATATTGATTCAGCCAGGGTAAGTATCTAATTAAAATTTATTAAAATATAATGATTTACAGCTTTTTTATCTATTTAAGACCATTTGCCAAGTGGACATACATGTAGAAAAGCCAGGAAAGGGATATTTTTTCTTTCATTCTAATTCATAATCATGTCGCTTGTAAATTTTCAGTGTATTTTTTTTCAAGCACATCATGTTTCAACCACATGGATATTAAATTTAGAATTTAACCAATTTAATTTTCACTTAAAATCTGAAACAATACTGTACCTTTAATCATATTATATCAGATATTCTTTCAGGAGAGGGGTACAAAAGCTCATAATTTCTGCAATTGTGAAATCACAGAGGAAAACTAAGAATGCCGACTGATGGGTGTGGGGCGGTAGCAAGGGAAATGAGCAATTTGACAATGTCTTCTGTTCACAGTCAAACAGCTCACTCACAATCACATTGTCATGAAGTGCAACTGGGAAATCAACCAAAGAATGGTGACCCGTACCATATTTTTCTCATGAATTAGTATTGTCTTTTAAAAAAACAAAAAAAACTGTGGTACTTTGCAATAATTTCAGGGCAATGACCTCATAGTGATCTGGTCTGTTCTGAGCAAGTAAGGCTTATATACTCTCTCTGAAAGAGTTGATGCCCTTTTGCTTTGAGCAGATGATTTAAAGCATATGATCTAAAGCATATGAGACATCAAGATAACCATTATAAACAAAAACTGCATGAAGTAAATTAAATTTTTAATGTAGTTTTCATTCCCCCCCCCCCCCAAGTGCATTTATGAAACACTCTTAGAATATGAAAATTTTACGAAAAGAAGGAAGTACCTCCTTTAGAACGTACATGTAAATAATACTCCATCTGCCTTAAAATTTATTACAGTATGTTCTTCAAAAGCAGTTCTTAGATCTACATAATGCTTAGTACATGTACATGTACATATAGTACTACCTACAAAAATGTAGAATAGCAAGGGATGAATTATACTAGGTTGCTTGAGCTTTGCGTTTGTGGGTCAGAAAAAGTCGTAAAAATATTGAAGATTTCCTGTGGTCCGTAGGTCTTTTCTGACACACATTGTATCATAAATCAGCCCCGGAAATTAATGATGATAGTAGAAGTTACTTAATGCCATACACATGTACATACATGTACCACATTACAGCATGCGTCAATGTCTTTCACGCAGAGAATATACGGTTAAATTTGCATACTTGTAAGTCGAATCTGTTGGGACCGCAAAAAAAAAATACCTGTAGTTCGACTTGTGCAGAATTCGACATAGAAAATGTAAATAATGCGTTTTTTATAGTTCGGTTTGATTTGATTCGACTTTGGGAAAGTTTGACTTATGCAACTTCGAGTTATGCAGAGTTCACTGTATTTTAGAGATGGCATGTGTGCTGCAGAAAGGGGCAGAATTTTATTTAGAAAGAGTAGAAACGGAGAGTAATTCTTAGATTGACTCCCAAGCAAAATAGTTTTCATAGCCAGATATGAAAATAAAATAGATTTAGATAAGGCTAGTGAATACACATCCAGATTTTATTTTTGCCCCCAGAGATACATCGGTATAAGTGTGAGAGAAAATAAATTTACCTGGGGCCCCGTTTCATAAAACTTTTCTATCAATAACTGTAACAAGTTAAAATAGTTGTTATAAGCTACTGAAATCCTTGAATCTGATTGGCTGAGAGCGATTTGTCATAGAAATGAGGCAGTTGTTAAACAGGGCCCAGAACATGTACAGCATTCCAGACTTATTTTTAATAAGAGGGAGAGGGGATGTACAACATTTTACCATCGGGATTAAAATTGATGATTTTTTTTTTTTATGGGAGGGGGATGATTTGGAGTTAAGAATAAGCATGAACAAATTCATGAAAGAATTGTATGTTGAAAAATGTGAAAAAGATACATCAACAGCTGGGTGCAGCTACATATTTAGGCATATGTGTGTACTTCATATTTGCATGTAGATAAATGAAATGATTATCATGTATTTCACTTGCAGAAAAAGGGTATTTTACCATGGAACAGTCACTCAAGTCGCTACGACCCCGACGCCATCATTCGTTTATCAGCAAGACAAATCAACGTTTTACGACAAGACGAGGTAGAGTATTGTGTACATGTACATGAACAAGTTTAACACCAAATTTGTTTGTTGTGAATGTGATCATGTGGTAGAGGAGCTAGTATTTTTCTCCATCGATACCTTAGTCATGCAGTCTGTCTGTTGTTTTGGATGACTAATGAATCAGTTTTCTGAAAACAACTCTTGATAAGGTTGAGTTTCATTGGAAAGCAGTTTCCTCTTCTTTAACCCGTAGCAGTTCAGAGTTTTCTAAAGGGCTATTAATCAGCTTTTCCTCCTCAAATTGGTACCTATTATTCTTGTTTTCCACTCCTACATGTACATAATTATACACAGTTTGAAAAATAAAAATGTAAATTAGATGAACAAATTTGAATGAAAACCACTGAATGCAACAAAAATTGCCAATTTGTGCCCCCAAATAGTGAGTACAAATTTGTCATTGTGTTTCCAATTTAAAGACTTCAATGATTATTTAAAATTAAATTGTTCTTACATGTATTCTGGAACAGCACAATGTACTTGTACTGCATTAGAAATGGCCTCAAAATTTTCTGTGATTTTTGCTCTTTTTGCTCATGTACATGTACATTATAACGTGTATTTCCTAGCATTCTGGATTAAAAGATACATGTACATGTACATGTAATCCAAAAAGTCTTTAAAAAGATACGATCATGGCGAGTCAATGAGATAAAGCTTATATCACCCTTTTTATATTCCTGATACATGTGTTATAATAAGCATCGTAGAAGTGCTCTGCCTGACTTTCATAGAAGGAAGGAAATAAAACTAGAAATTTGGTCAAGATGTGCCTCGAAATTCCTGATAAATTTCTGAGTCAGAAAGGCGTAAAGCTCTCATTCACATTTATACAGATTTGACGCCCGTTTGGCTTTCTCTAGACAGAATATTATCTTGAGCATACATACAATTTTGTATGACAGTTTATTCAGTTTTGATGGAATCGTAGAAAGAACTAACCAGTTGTTTGCATTTCGATTTTGCCTTCCATTAATGAGAGAAGTATGTCCTTTCTGTGTTTTGATTTTGCTTTCCATTAGAAAAACATTTGCTTTTTAGTGAAAGTAGGTCATTATAGGTGTGGTTCAGAAACAGATAAACATCAGGAAGGATTATATTTCCAGATAAACCAGTCAGGGGACAATACAAAGGTGTATCTACGATTCACCTTTTAAAGCAGCCGCATGACTTTCCTGCATTATAATATTACCTGAAATTAAAGAAATTTTCATAGTATTGTATCATAATGGCTCGTTTATTACATCAGATACTTGAAAAATGGACCCTTTACCCCTTATTGAAATATTTAGAGTACATTGAATATTGTAAAATCAATATTTCCATACTTTGTTTATTTTTTGATAAACAGTATGATGATAAATGCAAACTAAAATTGCGTTACGAAAACATAATTATATTCTTTGAATTAAATTCCCCTTTTCTGTGAGTTGTAAATAGCATTTTGCAAAAAAAATTCTTCATTCATATTCAGTGTTTTATGGTACAAATTTGCCTTTAAAAAAGCCAATAACACCACTTGATTTTCAACCAGTAACAACTTTTGTGTATTTGCATGTAGGACATGAGTCAATTTTCTTGAGTTGCATTTAATCATATTTTTATGCAAAAGGCCCAAGGAGTTAAAATTGAGTTTGCTACAGGCCAAAGCTCCATACTACCTTTTGTATTCAAATAGGGTGTAGATTGAAATTTTCAGGGTCTGTTTGTTTAATTTTTTATTTATTGATTTATTTGATTTTTATTATCATTATATTCATAAATTTCTTGTTGGGGGAGGGGGGGGGGGGGGGGGGGTCATACATGTACCGGTAGTTGAAATTAGGGGATCCATGAGTATCGGACTACATGTAAAAACAAAATAAAGACCCCCCCCCCCCCCTTTAGTGTGGAGTCCTGCTTGGCCATTGTGTAACATGTGTCTTTCATTCCGTTTTCTCTTCAGACGTCTATTATACGTGCCTTCATTCACAACATTGTCTCAGTCAGCTATGTACGAGATGATGCTCAGCATCTAGTCATCATGAAAACAGGTACTGTAGTAGAAAGTATGTGTATTATTGGTTTAATACATGAAATCATTAGTTATGGCCAGAACCTTCCATAGACCGACAGCCCACAAGACCGACAATGTCACTCTAGTGGAACCTTTGAAGGAGTTGTTAGAAGGGCCTCAGAGACCAAATGTCGCTCTCATTAAACCCTCTGATAATGACTTTTCAGAAGGCTCATGATGCAGACTTGTGGTCTTGTTTTATGTCGGTCTCCTGGGCTGAAAATGTTGGGAGTATAGTTAGTATCTTCATGGTTATAGTGTTTAACTGAGGTGTAACTACATGTAAAGTGTTGTACATGACCATTCCAGGGTTTCAAAATCCCCCCACCCCCCATTTTGAAGACAAGAAGGAGATCTTTTATTCAATTAACCTCTTATTTAACATAAAATCAAGGAAAGTATTGCTTCTTAAATGCTCCTGTGTACCATTTCAAAGAGGATTCTTTGTAAAATTATCAATTTTTTTTTGCATCTCAAGAAGGGTGTAGGAAGAAGTTTTAGAATATGCAGCCCTATTTTCCAAATCACAGATTTTTTAACAAAACAAACATCCCTGATGTTTGATTTCATGGAGGTTTTAGTCAGGAGACCCTTTAACCTTGAGCAAAACACGGAGATTTGAAAAAAGAAACAAAATTCTAACAAATTTGGAACAGTCATGCATTCTTTATTTGATGGTGAATGAATACCCTGGGTTCATCACGTATCCATTCTTCCTGTCTCTTGATGGCTTATTGCACAAGAGCTCAAACTTCTCATGTGATACGAAACAACAGAACACCTGTCTGCAAAATGGAGAGTGGGTGTACATACTGCACCGTGAGGGGTTATTGATCAAACTAATGTATGAATCGTTTAGATAATTTGCAAGAGGAGGATTTTTTTTAAATCCGAAATGTACAATTGATTGAATGTGTTGTCCTTGATACATGTGTATATTTTTTGTGTCTTTGCAGCTACAGAAAGTCAACAAGAAAAATGTGAACTAGTAGTATGGGAATGTCCCTCAAAGGTTTGTTATTACTTTTTCCTTCTGTTTATTCATACTATATTGTCCATTCAATTACAAGTGTGAAGGCCTGATGTGATTTAGATTGATTACAATAGGTTGGAATATTTGAGTATGAACAGGGTCATATCAATTGTATTTCTATGCTGTACATGATTTATCTCTAAAATGGATCTGTTCAGATTGAAAAAGGTGAGGGTACATTCAGCTCATCTGCTTATAGCGAGAAGGATACATGTAGCTCTTTACATAGAATTAAGCAATGCCTTTATAGCTCTCAGAAGATGTTTTGTATACATGTAAAAGTTTATGAATGTATATGGATTTTCAAGTCTTAAATCCCTAATGTATGCAACAGTACCAGAAGTGGAAGTGGATAAACATGCATATCCTCTACTTCTTGTATTGATATATACTTATGTACATGTAGCTAGCTGTAAGAACAGCTCTCCAGCTGGGCACTGTATATGTGAAGGGAGGGGATGTTCATGTAGCAGTGTGAACAGCTCTCTAATCCCATAGCTGTATAGTTTATATCTGAAGGGAGAGGATGTTTATGCAGCAGTGTGAAAAACTCTCTTATCCCATAGCTGTGCATTGTATATCTGAAGGGAGTGGATGTTCATGTAGCAGTGAGAACAGCTCTCTAATCCCATAGCTGTGCATTGTATATAATCCCATAGCTGTGTATTGTATATCTGTATGGAGGGGATATACATTCAGCAGTGTGAACAGCTCTCTAATCCCCTAGCTATACAGAGTATATCTGTAGGAAAGAGATATACATGCAGCAGTGTGAACAGCTCTCTAATCCCCTAGCTGTACAGAGTATATCTGTAGGGAGGGGATGTGGCCTAATTGAAGTGTGTCACACCCAGTAGTACATTCACCCTAATTGACTCAATCAGCTGATACTTGTGTACATCTCCATACATGTCTAGCTTTGACATAAAATGTACACGTAGACTGCACGCATGTGACACAAACTTATAAGATGTTTTGTGGCATGAAAGAGGACCAATTGCCGACACATCTGTTGCTCTTAAATGTCTAGGGTTCCTCTCCGGTATTCTATATTCAAAATATCAGCGCTGACTCTGTATTAAACCTGGGGTGTATCCAGGTTTTCGTAAAAATGGGAGGCACACACAAAAAAGGGTCACTTTTAGCAGGTGATATTTGACATGAAAACTAGCTGACAAGAGGAAAAATCAGAGAAAATCTTATGAAATTTGTAGGTTCCCTTTGGTAAGAAAAAAGATATGAAAAGGGGGTACATTTTTCTTTTGTTTACAAATTGGTTTAAAAAGGGAAGGAAGGATGGGGAAGGGGGGGGGGGGGGGTGGACACATTCTCATTGTACATCCCTATATCCACTAGTGATAATCGGATATTCTAGATGGTGTACCTGTACATGTATGTTTTTATATTTTGCTAATTCAATACAGTTTAAAGGATAAGAAAATTTGGTGATGCATATAATCTGTAATTTTCATATCTTTTCATATATTCCCTTTTTTCAGGAAAAATCTGAAGAGATCTGTGCCATTGTCCAGCAGATCTTTGAAGTAGTCTACACTGAAATGACCATGAAACAATTTGACCTCTCACTAATGCAAGCCGTCAAGGATTATTCAATAGGTAGATGTAAGTATCTTGTTCGGTGGTCCGACGTATGTCCCTAGCGCCCTTCGCTCCTGCAACTTTTGCTCTGGGCTTTATTGTGGCAAAGATTAGGGTTACGATTAGTTGTAGTGTTTGATCCATACTTGAGGGTAGGAATTTGATTGGTGTAGAAAATGGGATGCAGAAGCAACTGTTGCTGGAGCATGTATCATTAAACCTTGTACATGTACATATATATATATATGTACATGTACATATATATAATGTATATATGTACATATATATATATGTATATATATATATATGTATTTAGCTACGCAAATTATTTCTCTCATTCAATTCAATTGATTTCTCACATCATATATATGTATATATATATATATATATGTGAAGAGAGAATATAATGGTACAGAATGAAGCAGGTCACTCGGTGTATTTGCAAGCTTTCGGCTCCTGGCCTTCTTCAAGTTTATTTGCTAAATCAAACAGAATGAAACAAATAATAATAATAAGCAACTTAACAAAACTAAAGACAACAGAACAGAACTATCATAAATCTGGCAACATAAATCAACAGGAATAATTATAAGTGAAATTGAAAAGATGTTACTTGCCAAAACAAAACTAAAGACAACAGAACAGAATTGTTATAAAGCTGGCAACATAAATCAACAGGAGTAAGTGAAATTGAAAAGATGTTATACTCGGCAGGAGTAAGTGAAATAACGAAAATTGAACTCAATAAAAACAAAAGTAAGCAAAGTAAACAATTACCTGACTTTTAAGGTCGAAGCAAATGTATATGTACTCTCGTGTGTAATGGGTAGGTGTTCTGTGCAATAATCGTTACATGTAATACGGACGTCATGTAGAGGGCGTTTACTACACAAGTAAATAAATGGGTGCGTCCGACCGGAACAATGTAAAAAGGGGGGAAGGGGGGCATAGTGAAGTTCCAGCGTTGAGGGGATGATTAGGCAAGACAATTTGGCTTATGTTGCCAGCTTTATAACAATTCTGTTCTGTTGTCTTTAGTTTTGTTTTGGCAAGTAACATCTTTTCAATTTCACTTATAATTATTCCTGTTGATTTATGTTGCCAGATTTATGATAGTTCTGTTCTGTTGTCTTTAGTTTTGTTAAGTTGCTTATTATTATTATTTGTTTCATTCTGTTTGATTTAGCAAATAAACTTGAAGAAGGCCAGGAGCCGAAAGCTTGCAAATACACCGAGTGACCTGCTTCATTCTGTACCATTATATTCTCTCTTCACATATCTAAATTTAACATGGTTCAACCGATTGGTACACACATCCACACCTCTCTCGCTATATATATATATATATATATATATATATATATACTACATTTCTGTACATACATAACACATCATGACTTGTATAATTGCTTTCTTAGCAATTGGGTAATATGAATGATCAATCAATCAATCAAGAGAGTCGCTCGCTAAATCTATGAGGTTGAGACGACTGCAAGGAAATTCTTTTTATTAGTACAGTTCAGTCACTGAAGCCCATAGATCTCACGTTGCTGAAAAATGTAGTATACATGTGAAAAGGTTTGGGTTTCATGGTTTATTTTACCTTACTGTTAAGAAAGCATGTGTATGTTTATAAGTAAGCACCCAGGGGACCGATGGCTTTAAGTCCTCTCTGAGGGACTTGGTAAGGAGGATACATGTATATGCCTTTCCAAAGCCACAAGCGCATCCATTTGGTTTTGAACCCGGGTCCTCCAGTTATGGGACCACTGATCTACATGTACCACTGAGCCATCGCACCTCCATATTAAGTTTTATCCATGTACATGCATCCCTCTTCTTTCAATAATTATTTGTACTGCATTTCTGTTTTCATTTTCCTTTGTCTCTCTCTCTCTCTCTCTCTCTCTCTCTTGCCCTCCTTAAAGATAAAGTTGAGTTCTGATCATGCGATAACATCTTGAAAGAAACCGTCTCAAATCAATTGGGAAAGGTTGATAATATGTACATAAGAATTGGTGTATGCTGTAAGATTTGGGATTCACCAAAACGAGAAGAAATTGACTCAATCCTGCTGAGAGTCACTTGCACTGCACACAGAAATGTGTATGGGACTACATACACATGTTCAGCCTGAACATTTAAGCTGTTTCTTGTCATATTTTGAATATGAGGGCATTTGAAGAGCAATCCTTTTCAGGGGACATTTCTACTATGATGTTCTTCCAAACTGATATAAAATGAATGAGAAAGCTCACAAATTATTTTGTACCTTTCCCAGAACTCAACCTTCCCTTTAAACCTATTTACACTTCTTCTTTTGTCAAAGATACATGTTCCAAGCTACATGTACATGTATATGTATATGTACAATGTAAGTATATCTGTTGAAGAAAAGAAAAACAAGCATCTTGCTCATTTTATGCTTCTACTATTTCTCCTCCTGTCTGTATACACATCTGTATCTCTTTATCTCTTTTTGTTAAATCAAGACGATAGCAATAAACATCAGTGACAGACCCATTAATGAAAATAAAAACCTAATGTTCTTTTTATTACAAGGAGTACGCATGCCCTCTTTACGCATTTGTCCCTGTTTTTTTTTTTGTTGTTGTTGTCCCCTCGGGATAATTGGAGGAATATTTTTGTAGGTCAGCATCTGCTTTTGAGTGTAACATGATATCATATTATTGCCTGATTCACCTCAAAACTGGAACAATCAAGAATGAGATACAGATCGCACTTTGATGATGCTCATCGGAACTCTGTATCCTTTCTTAATTTACTTCTTCTTTCTGTGTCAAATGATCTGTACATTCACATTTGAAAGATAATCTAGACTAGAAGACCTAGTCTTTTGAAAAGATAAGACTGATTCAAATTGATTGTAAGTTAACTATAGATGATAATAGTCACAAATCTTTGCGAGACAAAACAATCATGCACGAATAGCCTTGGTAATTTGGACCGTGAAGTACATGTACAGGTACATGTATGTAACACTGATTGTAAATGACCTGACAGCTGCATGCTTATCAAACAGGTTACAGTACATGTGCATGCAGATGTAGGCCTACATTTATACATGTCTCCATTTGTAATATTATTATAGATGTGAGGGTGGGTTTGATTATTATGTGTTCCTGTAATGGATTTAAACTCACATTTGTAGAATGAAAAATAAAGAAAATCAACTTGTATCTTGTAGACCAAGACCTGCATTGTACATGTACCTGTCCTAATTTTGATTCTGAGTTGAGGTCAATTTGCATCGTTTTAGGAGCAATGCACTTTATAGACATGTGCTGTATATTATATCACTATTATAAAGACTACATGTAGTTTAATTTCTTTCAGTCTTTGGTGGAGGGGAGGGGGATAAGCTGTACAAAAGGGTTTGTTATTTATGTAGATAATGGCTACATGTAGCTTGTTGTTTCAAAGAATAATGGAGATTGTGATGGGCTGTAGATACATGTACTTGTATATACATGTACATGTTTGTTATGGAACAATGTTTTCATGTGAACATCCTCAGGACGAGATGTTTGGATATGGAAGAGATTCATCATGGCGTTTTAGTAATTTACATGTACATGTACAACCAGTCTGAAAGAGTAACTGTTTGTTGGGCTGTCTTCGTAGGTATAAGACAGGGAACCTGTGATATGGGCAAGGAGAGGCCCGTAGCAAAATGGGGGCTTGTCCGGGAGTTGAACCTGAGACCTCTAATAAATAGCTCTAGACAAAATTTACCCCAAAAATTGTAAAATAAAAATACACCCTGTATATAATGATGCTTCTCTTTCGAATCCCCCCAAAGAGCGCTTCTAAATAATTGTTTTTATACTGTATGCATCTTCGTGATAGGATGAGGAGCAGGGTGTACTAGTAGGCCATGCAGGTTGTTCCATGACCCCTGCACTTTCACATAGATGTAGCAGTAGATAAAAGGAATTATAAACAATATGCTTTTTAACAAATTTGAACGGATCCAGTAAACAGGTTAGTCTTGGCAGAATCAGCAGATGCTGCCATATGTTGCAAATCAATATATAAAAAAAAAAAAACAATTATTACACTGTATGCATTTTTGGGAAAGGATCAAGGGGAGGGTTTTTAAATAGGTCATGCAGGTTGTTGCTTGACCAATGCACTTTCACATAGATGGAGCAGTAGATAACAGGTATCATTGACCCTGGTTTATTTTGAGACGATTTAGCCGGGGAGGGGCGATTCCGCCCCCCTCCCGAATCCCCCATGGGATCTTGGTCATAGAGTGACAAACAGTTCTGAAACTTGGCAAATGAATATAATGAATAAGCCCATAAAGTTTCATATCTACATGTATTTCTCAAAATAGTATCGGAATCATCGCTGATAGGAACTGTACATCTATTTTCATGTATTGACAATTCTGCACTGTGTACAATACACAAGGGTAAATTTCCATTTAGCCACTTCCAGCAGTGTTTTTGACTCTGCACTGTACATTTACCTGATGGGTGAAATTTTATAGATCATAGATTCGGTATCGAGATTTGCATAAGACTTGAGGCTTTAAAGTCCTAAAAGCTTGCAGAAATATTCTTAGACATACATTGTATTGTGGTGAACATATTAGGGTGGCCCTTTTTGGGTCAAGAGAATGCCTATTATCAAATGTGAACGGTTCCAGTAATTGGGTCGTTCTCGGCAGATGCAACCATGTGTTGCAAATCAAACAATACGTCTATTTTGCATTGATATCTTATCGCATGAGGATGTCTGCATTGTGGAGGATGATGGACGTGATACGTCTGACGTCTGTGACAAATTTGAGACAAATTTGACCCAGATTCATCACCGATAATGTTTGAGAGAGAAGCATGATCAGTATCGACGGATACAATTGGCCCTACCTCTGCTATCAGAAGATGAAATTGAAGTGGATTTGCGCAATTTGTTGTTCGGATATTACCAATTATGTTAAAGCCTGTGCTTTGCTGGGGGCAATGGTAACAATTAGCCTAGTAACAATCAGTGGACTATGGAAAGTAAACTTGATACTCTGCTCCATCACAAATCATTTTCCTCATATAATATGAATCATATAATGACCATCTGTAAACTACTTCTTCTTTTTTTTTGGGGGGGAGGGGTAGTTATTCAGTAGCTTGTACATGACCTGAAAATCGTTGAGCTCTAAACCAGAAATTGATTTTGTTTGAAATTGAATGGTTGCCAGTGAGTTTGAAGAATATTTAAGAGAGCCTGTAACAAATTCATATTAAAGAAATATGAAGATTAATGTTCCTGTATGGTATGGACCACTATTAAAACACAAAGGTTCTTTTTGATATACATGTACAGTGTAGGCTTACTGATAGCAGCCAATCTCACTTCTCTCTCGAGATCATTTAAAGAGCTGAAGTGTTGATCCCATTAGACCGATAATAAGTTTTAAAATGTCGAGAAATTTTCTTTTCCAGTTTTGTGGTAAAGGTATTGGATATCTCACCAGCTTTAAATACATGTGTACGTGTATGCCAATGAGCCTTTATCACCAGTTTTTTTAGGATCAGTGACATCTCATCACTGATATCCAATACCTTTAACACATAGACTTCAGAAGACTGATATGAGAACAATTTATGGTTACAGTCATCCTCATCCTCACCCTTGTCCAACCTGTCTGCTTCACAGCAATCACAGGTTACCGTGAAGTTAATGCTATGTATGTCTACTTATCAGTGACTGCCATATAATTGAGGGAGACTAGTCATTTTAGCAATTACCCATGAAGTGCAGACAGTTTTATGGAGTTAGAAAGGCATTTGAACCAGCTGGTGTTGCTAGTTGTATTCTTTTGTGCAAAATCAAAATGACAGCATAAACAGAAAACTTCAGAGACAACTTTTTCATTCTGTTGCAGTTTAACTTCTTCACAAACTTTTGTGTTTTCTTATAATTTTCAAAGAATTTTGTTGTTTCCCCTGTGTAAGAAATTATAAAGGAATAAAACTCAAAGTCATTTCATGTAGAGTATTTGCTGATTTAAAGTGCGATTTTAACACTTGGACATTGAGAACAGTTGTAACGTTTCATCTGAAATATGTCTTTCTGCAGGAAAATTATGCTTGATTCTGTACATTATTCAATTGACAGCTTGTTTTAAATAGAATTTGAAAGAAATTGATGGTTCTGGCTTGGCATTGCAGTGTCCTTCCAATTTTGTTTTGTTTTGTTCTGTTTTGTTTTTTGCTTTATTTAGAGAGTCTACGGATCTCTAACCAAAACAGGTTGATTTAAAACAATAGCTGTTATCAGGAGGAGACATGTGTAATTGCATCTGAATGAAATCAGTTATCCTATTCCTCTCTGAATTGGAAAACTGTTGGCTCCCTAAATCCCCAGGGATGTGAGAAAAAGAAAAATAAAAGATAATGGTTCGTTTGTGAAAAATCACTCGTGGTGGAACTAGGAAGGGTTAGGCGAGATGATTCTACGAGGAAGTCAAGAATTTTCTGTGCTTGCCATCTCTAATCAGTCTCGCTGCACTGATGGAATGTTTGAATCGGAAACGTCCTGAGAAGGCAGAGTTTCCGAGTTTGTGTCAGTCGGTAGGCGTGGCCCCTGCGCCCGACAACCAGAAACGAGGCTAGCGGTCATTTCCTGCTTGATGGCAATACACAGTAATTGCATTTCCGGTCATTCCCGGGACACCTAGTCTCTATCTCGCTCTCTCTCTCTCATAGTCTGCTTGGCTGTGCCTCAGTCTCAATTTCTCCCTTTATCTGTCTCTCATTTTATCCCTCTCTCACTCTCATTCTCTCTCGCTCTCTCTCTCCCTCTCCCTCCCTCTTTCATTCTCTCCCTTTCTCTCTCTCCCTCTCCCTCTCTCCCTCTTTCATTCTCTCTCCCTCTCTTTCCCTCTCCCTCCCTCTCTCCTTCTCTCTCTGTATTGTCATGGGTTTTCCTGTACATGTCTATGTCAATTAATCTTTTTCCCTTTTCTCTCTCTATCTCTCTCTTTCTATACTCTCTTTAATTCAATCATCTCCCCTGAAATACATGTGTTAAACATTTCTTTATCATTAATCAACACAGAGCTAGTTATCTTGTGACCATATGCATGTGTACGTGTCTGTAGTTTGTGTTCATTTATGTAACCAACTCCGCTGTATAAGGTGTATAGAGACCGAGATATCTTCATCATGCAATAACATGATCCTTTTCTTCTTTTTTTGTCCATTACAGCCACAGTAGTTCACCAAAGACCTCCCTTGCCTGGCATGTATAATAGTCAACCAGGGACGTAAGTACATAACAATTCTTCTCAATCTGTCTCTTTTCTATTTACAGAATTGTTCTGCAAACCTTATGTAGCTTCCTACAATCCCTACTTTTAGAGGAACGATTCTTCTGTTTAAAAACTTTCAAGCTAATATTAACTCTTTTATATTCCTTTCTATTCTCATGTGAAAGTCTGTGTAAACACATAGAAATCATGCCGTATCCCTAATCTTGCCTTCAGGGATACCTAAAGTTTGTTGGGAAAGGTTTGCTAGTAAAGGGACATGTTGATTATGTTGGTCTTCCAATGTGTCTGTAAAATATTGCTTTGTCAGACATATGTCAAAATTCAAAATATTGTTTCCTTCGTTTTTATTCTACCACAAAATCATTTATTCTGAAATTTAACTTTAAAATGAATGTACCTTGTACCTTGTGTTGATCACTTCTGGGCCCTGTTTCATAAAATTTGTTATCAATGACAAGTTGCAATAACTGTTATAAGCTACTGAAATTCTTGCATCTGATTGGCTGAGAGCAAATTTGTCATAGAAATGTGGCAGTTGTTACTGATGACAAGTTTTATGAAATGGGGTCCTGATCGGTCTACTGGGAACTACAGTGTATCACCGCGAGTGTAACTTAAGGATTCATGAGAGTGAGTATTTTGTAGAAATTTTGACTCTATCCGGGATTATGCTACATGTATTTACAGTAGATTAGTTGTTGGGTTGCAGATTTGTGAACTGTTCATAGAATGCCGTTGAAATCTAGAAATCCACATGCATGATAATTTCTATTCTTTTCCTTTCTTCTTGTCTTTCTTCAGAAGCAATGAGGCTGTCCCATATTCAGGGGCTAGTCCCAACTCAAACAGTGCAGAGATCATCAGCGTCACAGCCAAAGTGTTATTACAAGAATACATCGAGGAGGTGAGTTGTGCTGACTGAGTTGCAGTGGGCGGGGTGGGGAGGTCTAGAGAAGATTTAACCCACTGACTACTAATCCCGAGATAACTTGGTCTGGAGTGTATGGACAAATGCATGTTATACCAAAAACGAATGGTACCCAACATGTTGAATTTATGAAAATCGATAAATGAGATGGAGAGATACAGGAAGGGGTTCGGGAAACACAGAAATGGGGAAAGATGATGAGGAAGGGGAAGGAAGAGAAGGAAGAGGAGGAGGTGGAAGGAGGAGGGGAGGATGAAGGAAGATGTTGAGAATGAGGAGGAGAAGAAGAAGAGGAAGGAAGAGGAAGAAAGGAGAAGTGAGGAAGGAGGAGGAGAAAAAGAAGAATGAGAAGAAAAAAAGGAAGAAGAAAAAGAAGAGGAGGAAACGATGTTGAACTCTCTACTGTAACTGAAAGCAATGTAGAAAATCAAGCTTGAAAAACAAGTCAAAACTGGAAAAATTTTGACTTGAGGAATGTAGTGAAGGATCATCAAGGAAGAATAGTACGAATGAGAAGAAGAAGAAAGTACATTTAAATAAGATGTAACATTTTAATACACTCTCTATCCACCATCTACCCCCCCCCCCCTTGTCTTTTTACAGCTGAGGAGTAAACTAAGTGGGGAAGAACTGCAGCAATTCGCATCCATCCTAAAAGAATACCGCCAATTGGGATCGATAGAGGACTTCTGCACCAGTTTACAGAGGCTCTATGGCCCAGACAGAAAGACATTATTTCCAGGTACGTCCATACAGATATATATTTCTATACTCTGGACTAAATACCTTGCTTGACAAGAAGAAAGGCTGATCAATTTTGGTGGGCTTTTAAGTTTGCTGCATGGATCTTGGGACTGAATGCAGTGATCTGCAGTGCCACCAGTCTAGCATGCAACAATATATTCCGGGTTTCAGCGGTTGGGGTAAAAATATAGAAGTGTCTTTGCACAGACAAAAGCATTGCAAAACCTCATGAATCACAGAATTATTCATGAGCGATGTTCCTAGATTTTGAGGAAAATCACAGGGGGAGAAAATCATGGTAAATACAAATAGAAATATTGTGGAATCTGCGTACTAGTTGTTCTCATCAAATTTTGGGGATTTTTAGGGACATTTGTCTGAAGCATGTGTTGCACTGTTGGACCCCTCATTCACATACACTGTTGGAATGCATGAATTATTCATCACAAATCTTCAGTATTGGCCAATCATGATTCAGCTTTCAAAAATTACAAATGAAACCATTATGGGCTAATGCACTCAAAAATGTGATTGATCATACATGTAAGTGTGTGTTCAGTGGGACATTACACCTTGTTTTTCATAGGTTGTGGCAACTTATTGTTCACCTCTTCTCTTTTTTTTCCTTTTTTTTTTTGTTGTTGTTGCATGATCATTATCAGCAATCAGCAATCTAGTGGTACACATGTTGGCATTGTTATTTGTTTTTGTTTTTTTAATGGATGTCATTGCCTGAAGTTAAAAAACAACAACAAAATAAACAAACACAAAAGAAAACCTGGGTGTATTATCAAACTGAATTAGGGTAGAATCCTCTTATTTATCTAGAAATTCATTTCTCAAAGGTTTCTTGCAATCATATTTACTTTGTGTGTAATATTTAATATTCTCTACATGTATCTTTATTTTCCTGAAAATTTATGATTCTTAAAATTTAATGCTCAAATTAAGTAGTACTTGATTCTCGTTATGCAACAGTCAGATTATTTCATTTGCTGATATTACAGTGTGAAATCTGTCTTTCATCTTTCCATCAGCATCATCAGAATCTAAGTTAGAGACTATAATAACATTAATATGTTTCATTAACTTACATTCTATTTGTTTCTTCATGTACAATGTACTTCTGTTTTCTGAGAAAATGCCTAACATCAAGATGCCAAACATCAAGTTCGCCTAATCTAATGGTTCAATTCTTTTCTTCGTCTTCATTTTGATAGAAACTATACTGATCTGTCAATATTTCTGATGCTATCCGCTGTGTGCATTGTAGTAATATATGTAGAATAGAAGTTAGTGAAAATTACCTTACAATTGGATAATTAATGTTTCTTTTTCCTCCCATTGGTATTTGATTATTAACCACAATAATTTTCTCTCACAATTTCTCTCACATTGTATTTGTGTATCAATTAATCAGCCTTGTTTTTCTCCTTATCTTTTCCATTTTTAGCAGAATAATCTCTACCGTAGATGGGTTTTAATGTCTCTCTCTTTCTCCATATATATCTCCTTCTGTTTTCGGGATGTAGCTGTGCTCAGCTTGGGCTTGCATATTTACTAAACCCATCAGTTTTCTTACCAAATGGGAATATCGGGGCTGTGCTTTATCTAGCCAAGCTAAACTTAGTTTTGCGATGAAAGGAAAAGCGAATGCTATTTAAATCAAATTAATGATTAAATAATGCATTCTCAGCTGGGATGAGACATTGCCAGCAGTCACGACCTGTCTCGCTGTAATTTTTTACTCTAGACAAATCAGAACAGAATAAAGCCTAATAAAATAGGGAGCATCAAATTGATGTCATTGTTATTTACGTGTATATCACATCATTGTTTTACTTCACCACTCACCATCACTCAGTGAGAAGTACATTTTAAATCTTTAGTTACGGTCAAGAATCAAACAAACATTATTCCAACTGCAAACCTTTTCAAAAGCCACTGTGCATTAGCCATACTACTGTCAGATCTACTTGTACGTGTATGAACATAAAAGCCGTAACATACTTTATGACCCTACTCTGACTGCATTTTTATAGATATTGAACATGTGTCATACAAGTAAATTCTTAATGCAATTTTCTGGGTATTTTGAGCCCTTCTGTCATACAAAAGGCCAAATGAACTGCGAATCGTGGTGATGTCGTACCAGTCACTCAACTACCATCCACCTTGTTAGCAGATTTGGTCTTTAACCCTTTCGAGACAATGGACCACATTTTGTGGTTTGGCTCAATAACATTTGATTCAGAACTCTAAAAAATATACCAGATGCATGAGTAGAAAGAGCAAAAATTTCTGCACACACTATGTCCATTTTTGTTCCATGAAGAATGAGAATAAGTTTTGAAATCCTTAAATTGGCAACACATTGAGAGGTTCAATATCATTGATTTTCATCAAAATTGGCAATTTTTTCAACTTTTCGACAAAATTTTAACCCTGTTTATTGTTCTCAAAGACATTACACCTTATTAGAACCATGCAGCACTAAAAGAAAAACATTATTGTTGCCAATTTGAAGATCGAAATGTGATCAATTTAGCCCTTGAATAATTCCTGTCCTGAAAGGGTTAAATCTCAGATTGGAAGGTGTAAAATACATGATAATTATGATAATGCTACATGTATTCTAAGACTATTCTCCCCAAAGGATTTACTTTTTCCTCCATGAATTCTCAAATATAATGCCATTACAATTCCTTGCAAAATGCAGTCGTAGTCAAGTCTTAACCCTTTCAGGACAGGAATTATTTAAGGGCTAAATTGATTACATTTTGTTCTTCAAATTGGCAATAATAATATTTTTCTTTTAGTGCTGCATGGTTCTAATAAGGTGTGATGTTTTTTAAAACAATTTTCATGGTTAAAAATTTTGTTGAAAAGTTGAAAAATTGCCAATTTTGATGAAAAACAATGATTTTGAACCTCTCAATGTGTTGCCAATTTAAGGATTTTAAAGCTTATTCTTGTTTCAAAAATTCCTGGCATCAAACACAATAAGGTCATGAAACAAAAGTACATTAGTGTGTGCAAAAATTTTTGCTCTTTCTACTCACGCATCTGGTATATTTTCTACAGCTCTGAATCAAAAGTTATTGAGCCAAACAACAAAATGTGGACAATTGTCTTGAAAGGGTTAAAGTGGGCAGTGTTCTCAGTGAACCACATGTACACATAATTTTACATATGCATGCAGGCAACAACAACAAAAAAATAATTTGAAAGATTTCACCCCCCCCCCCTCTCCGCTTCACCCTCAATACCTCCCAGCATGAAAAACTGCAATTTGAAAAGTTGATATGTTCAATTGGTATGTTCATTCCTTGTAATGCACAGTTCTCCTCTTATTCTTCCTATGCCAAGTCAAATTGAAAGAATGGGAAAATCGCTTGAAAATAAATACAAGTATAAAAAAAAGCTTTGAAAAATTTCTTTAAACCCTCCCCCACAAAATGGGGGGGGGGGGGGGGGGCTTATTAGCTACATTATCTATTAGTTTTCTTTTCTGTTCAAATTTGCAGTGGAACATTGTATTCTGCAGCCATTCTCCAAATGACTACCTCTGCATACATGTGTATGCTTAAAGTTGCCTTAAAATATATTCTCGTAATCTATTTCTTTTAATTATATCCACAATACCAGAGCTCTTTAGATAGCCGGTCTAAATCTTCTTCTACTCTACTACATGTGTGCTTAACAAACTCCAAAATGCTCTTAATAATTCTCCATATTCTTCTTGATAATTTACCTTTCACTAACATGCCTCATTTCAAACTAAGAAAATGTATTACACCATCAGTATAAGTACACTTTTGTATGTCAATCATCAAAATCACTGATACACTTCAGAGCAATTCTGCATTTATTGTGATTGCAAAGACTTTCTAGAGATCCTCTTTAAAGGTACTTCATGCCATTTTCAGCCCTAAATTTTGAAGTTATTTGAGTATGTGATAAATTAGAAAAGAAGTATAAGTGGAAAACTTTTGCAAATGCAAAAAGGATTATAATTTGCTTTTAAAGGTAATAAACAGTAGTGGTAGCAAAATGAAAGTTGGCATGAAACTGCTCAAAAACAGTCTCATATTGTTCGGCTTGCATAAAAAGATACATGAGTGAGATAATTCGGTATTCTATTCATGATTTCCGGTGATTTTCAGTAAAATAATTCAAATGATCGAATATCAACGGTTACCTTATACCCTCGCTAAGGACCACCTACCCCGACGCTCCCGGCTCAACGGCGCACAGCGGTTCGCACACACTGTTTATACGTGTGTGAACTGTCAACGCGGTACCGCGCTTGTAATTCGATGTTTATTTTTTGGGATATTTTAGCCATTTCTAAACCATTTTTCTTCAAACAAACGTCACCTACAGTGTACATTCAAAATTAATCATTTCACAACAGTATATGTAGTAATTTCCATTCCAGCTGACAAAGTAGTTAAATATCCAAAGCGCCACCTTTCCCACTAGTGTACGATACCTTTAAGTACTAAGTAATAACAATTTGGTAACACTTTTATTTTACTCCAAAAAATTGCGTAATTTTTAATATTATTTTTGTACCATTACTAGTACATGTACTTGCATTGTTTTCTGAACAGCTCCCTCTGCAACAAAGCAAGATTTTCATTTCTGAAAAAGGAGTTACAGAACTTGTGACCTTGAAATTTCATAGGCAGTATCTACAGGATGTCTACTAAGCCTGTGCAAAGTTTCTCAGAATTTTATGTAAATCTGCAAAGTACCTTTAACGCCGTTTAAAGTGTGTCCATCACCTGAAAACAATCATTTGTGTACAGCTGGAATGTATGAATTTAACCTCAAAACACTTTACCCGACCTTCTATGGGTTAACGGTCAAGGAGTGTGAAGAAAATAAAGTAAAAGTTCAAATCTCCTCGCGCAGAACCAAACTCCAACTCCGATTTTTTTTTTCAGAATGTATGAGAGGTAGAGGGATCACACAATTCATTAGGCAATGTACTATTCTTCCAATATTGCACCAGAGTGGATTTTTTGAAAGTCTTTGCGATTGTGTTACTAGAAAAAGAAGGATGTTTTGACAGTATGTTAAGCCTACATGTGCATGTACGTACATGTATCTTACGAATAGAGTATAAAAATATGTTTTAGGGATAATTATAATTAGGTAGAATACTAAGTGCCATGTTAATCAGTTGTCTCTTAATTTGATTCATTTTTAAGTAAGATAACTGGACATGCATAGAGACATACATAGAGAATCCCAAAGAGACATTGATGGAAATGTAAATGTGTGATATGATAACTGAGTATAATATGTACTATCATTATTATTATTATTACATCTCATACAGGACATCATGTACATGTATGTATGTATGTATGTATGTGTCCCACATGGCATATGCAAAAAAAATTCTAATGTACCCCCCCCCCAAAAAAAAAAAAATGACCAATGTTTCCTTATGGCATTGCAATAGCATGACCATTGAACATAATTTTACCAATTAGTTATTTGTGTAGTTGGTACATGTACATGTAGGCTTGATATTGTTGTCAAATTGTCTCTTTTTTGTAATATGGATTATTAATTCAGTATCACACTTCCACAATACACTGTACCTGTACATGTATGCTCAAAACTATGCACTATCATATTTGCACATACATGTATACTTTCACCCATCTTACACTGGTAGCATAAATATTTACTCTAACCTCACTGTCATGGTGTATTTACACAACCCTGTCACCTAGTGAGCTTACTTGCATGTAACAGCTACCCCCCCCCCCCAAAAAAAAAAAAAAAAAAATGAAGAAAAAGACAATTTTGTTGTTTTGTTCATATAACAAATTCTGAGAAATGAAGCCACAACATACATGTATAGTCACTTACTCAGGTCACCACAAATTTGGTCTCCTGTAAAGACATTTTGTTAATGACTTTTATTAAATATTAATACCTTCCAGCCAAAATCACATTTAGATTATTCAAACATATAATTCTATTATCATCCAACCAGATTTGTCATTTTTTTTTTGCTATGAAAGAAATGAAAATTTAGTATCTTTTTGGTTTAGAGGACTGCAGGCAAAAAACTAGAAATAGTAATAATAAAGAAGCATTAAAAAATGTTAGGAGTAGCATTAATCTAAAGGAAAGGTTGAGTTCTGGTAGAGCAGTAAAGATGAAAAATAGTTTGTAAGCTTTCACATTCTTTTTGTGTCAGGTTTGCAAGAATGTGGTAGAAGAATCTTAACGCCAAATGTGTATTCATCCTCAGGAGAGCTACATACAAATACACATGCATATTTAGGCTTTCCAAGTTTATTTTGCGCACTGCAATGAACTATAACTAATGGTACTACCCAATGTGACCATTTTCTTTTCTTTTCTTTTTACAGAACAGTGTTAAATTATGCTAGTTACAGACTCAAATTTAGTAAAGGTTATTTTTCCTTCACCTGCATTTAGCTTAACCATAAGCCATCATTGCTGTTTAACAATGAGTAGAAGCTACAATATTTTATTCAAAACAATAACCAGGAGGTTTGCGATGTAAGTTAAGCAGGATATGATTACCCTCAAGAATTGACCAGAAGATGTACATGTCTACATTATATAACCATGTAATATCATCGTTCTTTTTTTTTTTAAAGGGGGGGGGGGGGGGGGGAGTCTGCATTTGAAGAAATTAAAGCACAGCCCTGACCATTCCCCTTGCATGTATCTCCTTTTCCACCCTAGGAATGCGAATGTGCCTGATCAGCGAGCTCCACCGGGCCTTCTTTGATAGCTACATGCTGTCCAACGACATCGAGGACCCCTACGGCAGCCGTAGTCGCACCTCCTTCGGTAACATGAGCGACGACGCCGATTCCACCATCAGTGGAAACTCTGGCCCCTTCACCCGCTCCTTGCTCTCTGCCATGGGGACCATTGAACCTGTCTCCCCGACGCTGTGATGAATGAATATTCCTTAACTTTTATCTGTGATGACTGAATATTCATTAACTTCAGTCTGTGATGACTGAATATTCATTAATTTCAGTCTGTGATGACTGAATATTTATCAACTTCAGTCTGTGATGACTGAATATTCATTAGCCTAAATCTCCAAGACTGAATATTTATTAGTCTCAATGACTGTGATGACTGAACATGCATCCGCCTCATTTGCATGCCACACTCATTATTCATCATCTTCTCCCCATGATGCAGCTGTCTGGTGGTTCCAATTGCTCATTTGCGTGTGAGACAAGTTCATCTCTCATCAAATGAATATTCATCAGCTTGATTGTAACAACATGTAATATCACAGTCAGTCCGCAGCCCATGCTTTAATGAGCCAAAATGCCGATTCCCGCGGAGATTTCCTCTTCACTGGATATCGAGTCTCATGAAATGAGATAGCATGGGATTTGGCGAGATATTTGCAAGGGGTCAAGAAGGTATCTCTCAAATGAAAATAATGCAGAAATCATTCGGCTATGGTCGTTCATTTGCACTTGTAAATGGTTTATTCATTTTAAAAAGTCTTCTAAGTCAAACTGCTAAGTTTGAAGTTGAAATTCGTAGAATTATCATTCCTCTTTCATTTGTTACATTTATCGTAAAAAAATCCATGCAGAAACAGTGGAGTACTTGGCAGCTTTATACCATACCCTTCTCCTCATGAATATTCATAAAACTCGATCCAGTATGAATACGAGTTCCGCGGAAGAAACGCTTTTCGCCCGAGCTGCGGACTGACTGATCATTTAAGCAGTTCAGGTGCCAAGTGGGACAATGTCAATAATACATACATACATTTGTGTACTATTTATACCTGATTAGTGAAATCTGGGGTCAACAGCGCCATCTTGTGTTAGTGCATGCACCTTTTTTTAGTCAATATTATTTTGTCTGTCAACATTATAAGCCTTGTTTATCTTTCTTTTTCTTGATTTTGTTTAAAACATGTATATTCATTTGATTATATGTTTTCTTGTCTCAAGAACATTTGTTAGAGGTTTCACTTTCATATTTGTTTTCTTCTGTTTTGTCTGTTATATTCTACATTTCACTACTTATTCCACAATGTAGTGAAGGAGAACAATTTGTTTTCTTGAAACTTACAGTATACTGTGGTGCCTGCATAATGTTTCATCTTTCAAATCTAATATTTTAATCATAGGTTTTAATATAAAAATGCATAGGAGACTGAGAGTTTGTACATGTCTATTTTATCTGCATTTTTGACTAAATTTATTTTGAAATGGCAAGACAATCAGTAGTAGGCTTACAGACTTCGGGCTCTGAATGCAAATCAGTTAAATGTACCTGTAGCAAAATTCACTTTCACTTGACTATGACTTTGAGTATGACTTTGACTATGACTTTGACTATGACTGTTACTGTGACTTTGACTATGACTTAGGCTATTACTTTGACTGGAACTGTGTTTTTATTCTAAAAACAATTTGTACCGTATTCTGGCATGTTCATCACTAAAAAATAGATAGCCAAGTTCTTTTAAAGAAAATGCATATGGTTCTGCATACAAACATGTCACACTGCCATCTATAGAAAGGTTCAAGAAATATAAGATTATATTACAAAAACATTCGCATAGATGACTAACCACACAAATGCATGTGTTTGTCTCTAGTCATATTGGTCATGGATATGAAATGAAACATATACACCATGATAAATCATATTTAGCATGTGTCATTCACAAATAACGGTATATCATGAGAATATTTGCAATTTATTAATTCAATCTATCATTATGTATTCATTCTTCCCAGAAAGGCAATTTTTATGAAAGTTGTGACTGAAAATATAAACTAATACATTTGTTTGGAGATTAAAAATTTGTGGGCTGAAGCCTGTACAGAGTACAGGTCAAATTGCTAGACTGCGCAAATCGTAAAGACATATATTCATGACATCATATCACTTTGTATTTAAGAAGAAAGTACATGTATTTCTTGACTTCATACTGGTACATGTATTTCATAAACTTAATTTATTGAATGTACACTCTGGAAACTTAATAGTTAAATCACCATTTGAAAGGGCCGAGGTGAACACTGTTTTCAAAATTGTAGATTTAATACTTTTCAAATGTTTGGATATTAGTTTTATAGTATTGGATCTTAAATGTAATTAGTTAGATACATTTTGAAAAATTCTCTTTAGTAGTTCTTGGCCCTTCATCATAGTCATTTAACACTTAAGGGTACTTTATCCCTTTTGCAGCCCTAAGTTTTGAAGTTGTGCGAGTTTGTGATAGATTACGAAATAATTATAATTGGAAAACTTGTACAGATGTGAAAAGGATTATAATTTGCTTTAAGTAATTAATAACAACAATTCAGTAACACTTTTAACACTGGTCATTTTTAAAATTAATTTCGACCGTTACTAGTACATGTACTTGCATTGATTTCTAAATAGCTCCCTCTGCGACAAAAGTAAGATTTTCATTTCTTACAAAGGAGTTAGATATAACTTGTGACCTTGAAATTTCATAGGCAGTATCTACAGGATGTCTACTGAACCTGTGCAAAGTTTAGCAGAATTTTGTGTTAGTCTGCAAAAGTGATGAAGTACCTCTAAAGCTTTTAGAGTGTATAAATGTTGCTTCTTTTTTGTTGTTGTAAAATAGTCACTGAAGTTTCTGCTGCACAATATGTAGTTTGAGGTCTTTTCCTTTTTTTTTTTAATTTTTACTTTCCCTGATTAGTACTTGTGTGTATATATAGTTAGATTTGACCAAATCAGTACTGTAGATACATTACATTTTATATAAATATGATCATAGTTGATTTAAATTGATATTCTTCAATGAATTTACTTTTGATAAGTATACTTTGTTAAGAAAAGAAATTAATTTGGCTTCAAATATACATTTAGTAAAGCATGTCATTATAAACTTCATTGGGTATAATTGCTATTATTCACTGAAGAAAATATAATCTTTGATGTTGCTTTTAAAAGCAGGCAAATGTTCTCTTGAACTCATAGAAAATTGTTTTGAGTGAGACCAAAAAAGAAAAAAAAAATCAAAGAAACAGATTGGTGAAAGATTGATAAAAATTGTTCCAAGAATGAGAAAGTAAACAATTTTCAGAAGAGTCTAAAAAATTATTTTTGTTTAAACTGTTCAGTGGAAAAGGTATCGGGTTAATCTATTTCTTGTAGCCTAAAGTGTCAACTTTACACATGCTCTAGCTGTATATTATAATGATCTTTGGTATTCAAGTTACGTATTCAGTTAGAATACAGTTAGATTCCTGTGAAGTAAATGTGTTAATTTAATCAGATGTGTACATCTAATATTTTACACAGAATTAAATTGCCTTAATGCCAAAGACAACACCTTTGCATCTTTTTATCTTGTTATTTTCTACTGAAAAGTAAAAGAAAAAAATTAGTAAGAATTGCTTGAAGTTATTATTTTATTATTGTTTTTTTTATATGAATACTTCATCCTTTTGAACAATAACTCTGTGATAACTAAACATTTATATAACTACACAATTTCGCAGTATCCTTTCCACTGAAAAATAATGGGGGTTTTAGCAAAGAACTCACTCAGGAAATTACTTCCATGGAGCTTCTGGTCATTTATCAAGAAGAGGTTTAAATTATTTTATCGTGAAGTTGTCATGAGAAAGAAGTTCATTTTCTCTATTATAGACTCCATTCTGATTAGCCTCAGGAGTTTGCAAAATAGTCTGCCACTTCTGACCCAGAGAGATTAGCCCCATCACATCTACATGTACATGTATGTCAAGCTGATATGCAGTGAAGATGCGAAGAGCAAGCTACCTTACCTAAAGTTTAGTGAAGATGCGCTCAAACTATGCTCATCCTGTTGCTCGAGCTAGTTCCTTGTTGGGATAAGAGATTGATTTACTTTGGCTAGCAGAGATGGAGAACTTCAAACTCAGACTTATTATCTCGAGCTTGGGTCTGGTCGGGCTAATGGAAATGCACCTAATCAGAAATCCTAATCAGAACAATTGTGAAATTTTGGCCTGGGAAGCTGTTTTGGAAGATGTGAAGAATGCTGAAGGACAGGGAAGAATGAGAATGATTTGCATGAGAATTTGGATGATAATACATGTACTCAGTTATTTAACCCTTACACCAAAATTTACAAACTATTTATTACAATTCACAAATTAGACCCCATTCTCATTACAGAGATAATGCGTTCTAGCACACCATATCCAAGGTGAGAACACGGCGATGTCGTTTTGGAGCGACCACGGTGATCCAAAACGACAGACCGCTGGACCACCTCTTGGGGGTGGTCCACGAGAGGTAGCACGAGGTGTGAACCTGCGGCGTGCCAGTCGCCCCACCATGGCATGATCCACTTTAGAGTCTCGTAATGAGAACGGGGGTCTTAGATCATGTGAGACAAGTTTTCAGTCCTACATGTATATAGCCTTCTTTCATTGTTCATGTTCATACACAAATTATTTAATGACATCAACCCACATCTAACTTCACTATTTATCAAGAACAACAGGCTTTCCTCTGTTTGAACACTATACTAGTAATTAGATACAGTTTCAAAATTGGAACAGTTTTGAATCCCCACAACAACATAAGGGTGCAGCCCTTACAGAACAGCACATCGATAGCAGCTGTAAGCTTCAGGAGTAGTTCTGAGTTCTGACATACATGTAGTTGCTTAATGGCATCTAACACTGCAAGAAGAAGCTCATCATTTGAGAGAAGATGACTTCAGCTCCATGAAAACATATGATATCACAGTCTAAACTTGATAGAAATTTGTACAAAAATATATAACTTTTTGCTACAGTAGATCTTCTGCTATCTGTTCTTCATATCGTTGCTGATTTCATGAACCGGCATAGGAAGCCTCACAGTGCGAAAACATGTTTCTGAGATAATCGTGTTTAAAGACTTTGTCCATTTAAAATGCTAATTTTAATACCTTACTTTCATTCAATCATCCTAGAATTAAACAGGTGATGAGAGTGGAATATTTTCTTTCATATGCATTGGATATTAAAAAAAGAAATGCAGCATTTTTGGTTTTAATCCCTGCTAGAATTCGCATGCCGGTTCGTAAAATCAGCGACGATATTATAAAGACCATTTTCTTCTCTTCGGTTTCTCTGCAGACCTGAGAGGGTACATCCCTGAAAAAGACCTGGACGCCTTTGACCGCTTTGTGGATAGGCTTAATTTTCAGGAAGAATACTTGGACGATCTAGACCTTGCACTTAAGGAAATTTGTGATCAAGTGAATCACTTAGATGCTAGTATAGGCTCATGATACTTGTGCTTCGAACAAGGTGTGTGTGTCTGTTTTAATGAATACCGGTACTGATATTATTGATAATGATTATGATTATAATTACAACAACAATAACAAAAGCAATAATAACCATAATACTGATAGTGATTATCATTATAGTAATGATGATACAAAATATCAATAATGGTGATATTACTACTAGTACTACTACTACTGCTCCTACTACATGTACTAATAATGATAAAAAAAGAATAATGATATTGATGATCATCATGATGCTGCTGCTGCTGCTGATGATATTGGGTACATTTGTAATGTGTAAGTACATCAGTCCCTGCTCAAAGTACCTTGAAAGTACTACTACATGTAGTAACTGGCTTTATTAGTGAAGTAAGCTCTAAGCATTTAAGACATATTTTCCTACATTGCACCTGATACCCATTTAACTCAGCTGGGGTTTTTTAGAGTTGAATATAAAAAGTGAAGTCCGATTCTTATTGTATTACAAAAACGATGGGACTGGTAATCCTACACCATACAAGTTAGTACTGAATACCCACAGTCAAGTCAGGGTTTTCATGTGTATTTATGGGTCTAACAAAAGATTGGGGGGGGGGGGGGGGAGGGGGCACATTTATTATGTGTACTAACGGTATTAACGATTGAGTTTTTAAGGGGGAGGTGGGTATGGGGCAGTTGTGCGCTTCCTCACCTGATCTGAATCTGCCAGTGGTTAAAGTGTTCCAAAGATTAAAAAGAGTTTGATTGAGGATATCCCACCGCTGCCTCCATGCCATTTTAGGACGTTGCACTATAAAAAGACATGACTTGATGTGTAAATTAAAAGTGTATTGCTTGGCTACCATGATCAGGGCTGTCAACTTTGGGGAACTGCTTGGAGGGAGATTCATTTGTTTTTTTCTCTCGCCCAGTGTGACCAGCGCCAGAAATTAAATTATGTTAAAAAGCATTAAAAACTTATGCTAAATTAATGCTTTAAAAAAAAAGTTCATCAGCATTTTCGGCTGTCTTTTTACTCCAAGCTTCTCTTGCAAGCAACAAAAAAAAAAAAAAAAAAAAAGAATGGTCATCAGCATTTTCAGCTGTCTATTTACTCCAAAATTCTCAGACAAGGAACAAAAAAAAGAGATTTTGCCAGGAGATTTACACGCTTGGCAGGAGAATGAGCGTGGTGGCGTGAGACTCCCGCCAAATGCGGGAGGGTTGACAGCACTGGATCACCAGTCTAAGAGGCCAATAATCAATGCTGCCTGCAGGGGTCGAACATCAGTTTCTATCACATTACAACATGGATGAAAGCCTGAAACTTCACAATCTTTAAACTTGTACGCTCTCTGTGGAACCTAAATATCTTAATGATGTACTTGAACCATTCTCAAACATACACACTTCTTAAACCTCACTTGTGACTTGCAGGGTCAAAAGTTAAAATAGAAAAGTGAAAGAAATTTTTGTCAGCTGAAGGTTTGCTGATGTTGAAACGAATGCCTCTTATTGTATGGAAAGCTAAGAACATAACAGTTCTTAATTGCCTTAAGCTCACTGCACACTATGATCCATTTGCAAGAAGTCGTAAAATAATGAGATTTGGAGATTTAATCATTCTTTTGATTGACTTTTCTAAAAGTTCAATGAACAGTACAATCAGAAATCAGGGAAATGTTCCCTGCAGAAATCTTGGTTAATGTGGGCCTTCCAATTAGTGAAAAGGTCAGAACTTCTCTGAAGCGATGTGATATCAGACCAGTCGCCAGACTCTTCACAACTTTAAAGCCTTTTCTCTGACTGAGAGAGAGGCCCACAATAATTTGCTATTTTTATTTTGTTATTCCTTGACCATTGAAAAAGTGTACCAGGAAGTATTTTTATGGATTTTAATTTTCTTAACTAGTTAAATTGCAATTTTTATTAAAAGCTACTTCACAATCAGAGTAAAAAAACTATGCAATGGGCTACTAAAGAGTGATTTGATTTAATATAAAGTATATAAAGTATATTTAGTATAAAGTATACATGTAGGTTTACCTTTCATAAACTTTTTGGTTTGTTCGCTTTTGTTTTTGTTTGTAAACGATGTGTATCACGGATGTAAATATGCAAGAATTTCTTTTCAATTGGAGGGGGCGGATGACCATTCATGGAGAACAAAGCCACCCCCCCCCCATGAAAAGAAGGAATGCATGGATCTACGCCCCAATGGTGTTTATAATGTGTAATTGTTACCGTGTCTGATAAAAAATGGCCCCTGAAAAAGACCGTAATGATGAGGCTACATGTACCCTGTATCCTGTATAAAGGGAGAAGGGGTGTGGAATCCCCCCCCCCCCCCACCCCTTCTCCTCCAGCTGAGAGACCACCAGATAACTGGCCCTTTTTAGGGTAAAGGCACTAACCCTAGCCAGAGGACATTGACTTCATTTAAAACCTGGTACAAGTGCATGTATATTTACCTTCCTGTTCCAAGCCATCAGAGGCCTCCTTCCTGCTGTTAACATCCACAATATTCACAAAAAACTCTTTTTCTTTGTCTTGCTTCCTCTACAGATATGAGGCCATACATCCCTGAAAAGGACATGGACTACTTTGAGAGCTTTCTGGAAAGGAACAGTTTACAGGACCAATACAGCTTCTATCATGGAGGTCGAAGGTCGCGGAGAACTGGCAGCGATGCGTCCTCAACCTCCACAATAGGGGGTGTGGACAACGGTGTGTACAGTCACTCGATTCCTTCGGACATGGACGATCTGGATCGCGCGCTCATGGACGTTTGCGATCAAGTCGATCGGTTAGATGCGAGTATCGACTCGTGATCCTCGTGTGGTGTACAGGGTGTGTGTCTTTGTTTTTTGTTGGTTAAACGATGAAAGAATACCAAGATTCTGTGAAATAAACTTGCCATGGTAATCATGACCACTTTGTGATCGCAACTCGGTCTAGGAGAAGTCATCAGAATCGCGATTTTGGTGCTTTGCCACTGATGAAAGACTACCAAGATCTATGAAATAAACTTGCCATGGTAATTATGACCACCTTGTGAACGCAACTCGTTAATGGAGAAGAAATCGAGATGTCATCAGAATCACGATGTTGGTGCTTTGCTGCTGTAAGAACATTTGTTGTAATAGTGGGTTCATCGTCTCAAGTAAGTGCGTGATCTACGGCATCTAGAAGACACCGCATTGAGAAAAGAACACCAAGAGTCTGTGAAAAAAACTTGCTATGGCAATGATGACCACCGTGTGAACGCAACTCGTTAATGGAGAAGAAATTGGAATGTCACCAGAATCGCGATATGGTACTTTGATACCAAGAGGAACATCTCTTGCTAAAGTGGGGTCAACATCTCAAATTTATGAATAATCAGATGGCAACAGTGAGAAGGCTGAGCGGGAAGCCATTAGCAAGCCGCCTTCCAATTCCTAGAAATTCATCTTCATGGAGGCAGCTATTAACCATGCAGTTTCATCACGAGACAGATTTATTACAAGTCTTTCTATATTTAAGAGGACCATGCCTGTTAAGTTTATTAGGACACCTCTGTTCAAATTCTTGCAGAACTTAATACAGAGCATGTTTCATACTGTTGTCCTGTGTAGGAATTTTTCACTTGAAAAAACTTGCAAAAGATGTACTTGTACTTCTGTGACTGCTAAACTC
Source organism: Heliocidaris tuberculata (assembly GCA_025618425.1). Taxonomy (NCBI): domain Eukaryota; kingdom Metazoa; phylum Echinodermata; class Echinoidea; order Camarodonta; family Echinometridae; genus Heliocidaris; species Heliocidaris tuberculata. The sequence goes on from CM046841.1 coordinate 25,659,375, forward strand.
CAACTGGAAGAATCGTTCTTGGACTACTGTTAGTCTTCACGATATTTCACCAAATTAAGAGCTGTTATAACTTTGCTACATGACAATATCTGTTTGTGATTGCATCAAGTTGTTTATTCTAATTTATATACTGTTTTTGTTGAGAATATTTCAGGTATGGTATCCAGTAATTCCAGACACATCTAATAGATTGTGTCCTTGTATTTCTGGGGTTAATTTTTTTTTTTTTTTTTAAATCCCTCTTTCATTATTTTTTTCGGTGAATTAGTTTCTATAACTCATGTTCTATCTTTTTCTCTCACTCACTCACTCTCTCTCTTTCCTACCCCTCTCCCTCTCTTCTCCTTTTCTTTCTTTATTATTTTCTGTGTTATTTCCGACCTATACTTTATTTTTGTGAATTTTCTTTTGGGTTGTTTTACTCATCCTCTTTCTTTGTTCTTCCTTCGGTTTCTTTTCACTTCTTTAATCCATGCCACTTGCCATTTCAGTGTTGTCTTTATTTGCAATAATATCAAACATTATTTTCCCCCAATCTTTTACATTCTTTTGTGCCAATGATAATACCCTTGTCTTAATGTTTCCTGCTACAAACAAGTTTAAATAAGCCAGGGAGGTATAACTAGTTGCACTTCCCTGAATAAGCTATGGATATACAGTTATATTCTTAACTCCCCCCCCCCCCCCCCCCCATCCTGTTGAATTGGAATCCCGATTTACAGATTAAATCTAATATATATTAAGGAATGTTTGATTGACTGAAGGGGGGGGGGCATAGAAAGGGTTGAAGTTTGCCATTTAATTTCTTCATATTTTCATAGGCTGTTATTTGCTGTGACAGGGTGTGATGGAAACGGTATAAAGTTTCAATAGAGATTTGAAATGAGGAATAATTTTATTTTCCTCTTCATGGGATAAATGCCAAGATTTGGATATAATGGTGTGAGAATGAGCAGAACAAACGTGGACCTTTGAATAAAAGATATTCATATTAATAAAATGTACAATAGGAAAAATAAATTGTTAAAGTTTGTTTGCTCAAACCTTCATTATAATTGTCTTGAAAGAATTATCTTCTTTTTTTTTAATGTGCGTTTAGCACAAAGATGAGCTTGTTTAACTTTTGGTGTTCATGCTCTTATGTTAATATTTTTATTTATTCCAAAGTGAACATAGAAATCAGGAGGGTGTACATGATTTTCTTTGTACATTGTAGTATTTATGAAAGGAAATTGTTAGAAATAATGATATCGTGATAATGTTGTTCAATAAAATATTCAGTCGCTTTAGATTGATGTTACCTGTCTCTTCATATGTAATGAAATTTTGTACATAGTAATACAATGAATCTTGTATATCTTGCATATAAATTTTGTATTTTCTTGTACAAAAACTCTTCTCGTATTTTTTTTTTTAATTTATGAAGTCTTTAAACCTTCACCATTTCAGGAATATGTGTTTTGTGATATCTTCAAGGTATGTTTTTCTTCTCTTAGCATTGTTTTGTCCAGATAGATATCCATTATTATTGCCAGTTAAAGTTTGCGGACATCCGCTTTGTATTTCGTATTACTTATACGGGGGAACATTTGCTTCAACAAGAATTTGCTCCAGCTTTATGTCATCAAGACGAAGGGTGAAGGTTATGGTTGCAATTAGGTTTGAGATTAAGTTCAGGGTTACGGCTACAGTCACGTATAGTGTTTGTACTGGGGTCTGTAACATAAAGAGATGAATCAATCTTACGATTGATATCACTCGTAAGTCTGTGGCGAACCATGTACTGAAGAGTTACAATTGATCGTAAGATTGATTGTATCTCTTTATGTTACAGGCCCCTGTTGAAGTAAGAGTTAGATATAGAAATTTACAGCAGAGCACTTTACTGGAGCATTTGTCATAGAACCATTTAGAAAACTTCACCAGTTTCATTATCGGAAGTCAATATTACCACTGACATACATATTTCAGTCCTTAAAAATTCATATTTTGATATTATAATGTGCTAGTAGCAAATTGAATATAATGTGATAATGGCAAGTTGAATATAATGTGATAATAACAAGTGATTATAACTGCCTTCGATGATTAGCAAAGGATTATCACATATAGGATCAATAACTCTTATTTATTTAACTTGTAGCCAATAATCCTGATCATTATATTACCTTGTTTTGTATGTTTCATTTCTTCTTCTTTTTTTTCTACTCCGCCCCTTCCCCATCTTCTATTTATTGTTTGTGAATATTGCAAAGTCTATCAAACATCCATTGATAAGGCAGTGTATTTATATTTTGTATGTCTCCAGAAATGGGTTTGATATTCTTGAAATATATTCATATTGACCTCGTGCATAAAGTAACGTTGTACTGTTGTTTTCTCTTCAAGACGGAAGACGTAAGAGGGAGCAATTTATGAGTTACAGTGAGAAAGGAGAGGGGGGGGGGGGGGGGGAGAGAATGTTTGTGTGAGCGAGGAAGTCGAAGGGGAAGGTAGAGAAACCGGGAAGAGAAAATAGAAAATAAAGAGATGTATTAGAGAAGAAAAGAGAGAGAGAGAGAGAGAGGGGGGGGGGGGGGGAGGGGGGAGAGGGAGAGAGAAAGAGACTGAGGTAGAGAGAAGAAGAGAGAAAGACGGGCACAGGGAGAGAAAGAGAGAAAGATAGGGAGATGGATGTTCAGTGTCGATGGAGAGAAAGTGAGAAAAGGAGTGAGAGGGAGGGAGGGAGGGAGAGAGAGAAAAGACCCGCATGCCTTGATTAAGATCACGAAACAAACAACACACCGACACACGCACACCACTAAACAGAAAAAAAAAATAAATAAAAATCCCTCTTTCGATCGAAAATGACGGACGCAAAAGCAGTAGGCCTTTACGGTGTTCAATATTGATGTCGATGGATCGATAACATCGTTGTTATACAACATAATAATGATAATGTAGATAATTCTACTCCTTTCTGTTTTCTCAGTCAATGGTTTAGCCTATTGCCAGGACCAAATTGTGAAAAGCTAAAATGCTATTAAACTCGGAAGACTGAAATTATTTTGCTCGGAATATTTTTTGTTTGTCTGTTTGTTTGGTATTTTATTAAGAAACTTCTTTGACATTGACATCAATATTCTGTTTTACAATACAAAGCATTAGTATAAAGAGAAGTAACAATCATATGGAAATGAAATGGAAACAAAGAGAGTAAATATAGCAAATTATAATAAGACTACTGAGGTTTAACATGTGACAAACTATATAACATCAAATTGGATATCATATTGATATAAGTAAAGACATTGAAAATCATAATGTCATTACTCATATTCAACATGTGACAATTTATATAACATTACATCAAACTGGATATCATATTGATATAAACAATGCAATCGAAAATCATAATAGGACTAACATGAGACAAATCATATAACATAGTGTATCAAATTTGAATATTATACTGATATAAACAATGATTGGGTCAAAACAATATATTGAGGGATTCAAAATTCACCACGGGTATTTATGATGGATTTGAAATATCTTACAGAGCAATTAATTGCATTTCCATTGTCCAATTTCATGATTTTTACAAATTTCTCTTCCTTATTAAAACCTTTGAATGCTTCATATATTTCAGCCATTTCTTTAAAAATGTATTTCTTTCAGTACTAAATCTCGTACACTCCATTATAATGTGTATAGTTCATCTCCAACTTTTCCCATATTACATTCATTACGAATTCGTAGATGAGAGGGGATTTTTTGTGTCTTCCGGTTTCTGTTGGTAGATTGTGTGAGCTGTTTCTAGGTCGACATATATTTTTGCGTAGTTTGTAATTTTTAACATGAGACAAGTATTTTTCAGTGTTCATATCCTGCTTGAATAATCTATATGTTCTAAGTTTATTGTTTTCATTATCATGTATACAATCACTATATAAATCCATTTTAAACTGATAATCATATAAATTCATCATTTTCATTTCTATTTCTCCTCCAACAATTTTGTCACTATCTGTAATATCTTCTAATTCTAAACATTTATTATTGTCATCTACATACTATTTACATTCCCTGAGCAGCTGGTACACGTTCCCTAGCCAACATACACATTTTTTTTTTTTTACCAATTTTTGGTTTTCTTGAAAAGAGTGATATAGTAATGAATCGTTACCTATACTTCTCATTTGTGAATAGTATTTTGCTAAATTTCTGCAGATATGTTTGATCAGAGGGTATGCTCCTATTTCGGCTAACACTGCCAGTTGACTGCTTTTCTTATTGACACCTAATATATTTCTTAGCCATTGCAAATGAACATTTTCTATGTTATTCTTAAAATATATTTTAGAGTTCCCCTTTGTAGCTTTCCCTAGCTTTTCAAAATCAAGAACAAAAGCTTCCAACACCTCTGATCCATATAAGAGTATAGGTTTTGATTAAAATGATGAAGTAGAACTTCAAAAGCTGTAGCGAACACCACTAGTGGCAATTAATGATAGAAAGTTTGATAGCCAGAGTAAGGAAGAAGACAGAGGGTATGACGGACCAATTGAAGAGCTCGTGAAAGAGGGGTAGACAAAGAAAAACTAGGTGGGAGTACCGTCAAAGGCAGATACAGATAGACACTGCAGGAGTAGTAGAGAAGAATGAGAAGGAGGGGGGTAATAAGAGAGAAAGGAAAGGTCTGGGAGATGGAAAGAAAATTAAACATAGGACTATTAGAAGGAGGGGAAGAAGAAGACGAAAATAGAGGAGGAAATATGAGAAGACGAACAAAATGTATTTTGCAGAATTGAAAAATACAAAGAATTAGAAGAGAGAGAAAGAGAGAGACAGAAAGATAGATAAAGAGAAAGAAATATAGCAAGATAGAGAAAGAAAGAAAGAGAGAGAGAGAGAGAGAGAGAGAAAGAGAGAGAGAGAGAGAGAGAGAGAAGGGAGGGGGTTTACAGGTAAGAATCGATATCCACTCACAAACTCCGCAGCAACAAAAAAGCACTGCTGGCAAGAAATCGAAAACAAGCCTTAATCCCTCCCGCCTATTCTTATCGATGAAACTTTGCCAGTATCCCTGTTCTAAAATAACAAACTATCGATTATTCAGTTCAAAAGGTGGGAACTTCGTGGATCAATATTTCTTATGGTGCGAACCCATCATTTCGCCATTTTTGTTTTCTTTTCGAGCTTCCGAAAGCTGCGCAGTTACATTAACGATTAACGTGCAAGCGGGATCAACTTTTTCTTGCTACATCCTCTAAGGAATTATAGTTCTCATATTCTTCCTAAGACCGACGATTGTGACAACGTCTTTGTGTGCAATGTGAAAATATAGACGAAACAAATGGTGGAGTAATATCAGTGAAAGCTACTGAGTTTGATCCTTTTTGAGGTAAGTTTGGAAACATCACCTCTTTTGTGTGTTAGATTTGCGCACTACCTTTGGGCAAATGTTGAGCATAAAACCGTTATAATAAAAACTGAATAACGGCCCGGTTGTAACGATTATCTGTTCATTTTTTGAGTAAAATATGAAAGTGGTTGAATCCTATGTTTT
>CM046841.1:25669925-25780599 GCA_025618425.1 Heliocidaris tuberculata
CTGATGCCGATCTCCAGACTGGTCTCGAGATCAAGATCGATCTCGAGGTACCCAACACTGAGTCGTGTTTTCGCCGATTGGTGAACGATTTCAAAAGCTTTTTCGTTTGATAATTTGCGTAATAACAATGTTGATCTCGAGCGATCTCGAGCGAAAATTCCGAGAACAGAAGCTCCGAGATCAAGATCAAGACCAAGACCAACACCTTCGAGATCAAGAACAAGATCGAGGTTACTGATGCCGATCTCGAGACTGGTCTCAAGATCAAGATCGATCTCGAGGTACCCAACACTGACTTTAATACAGCTTTTTAATATATTTCTTCTTCTTAATTGGTGCAGGTATTCGATGGTGTTACGGTGTCAGCAACCACAGTGAACGAGACATTTTCAAAAGCAATCGTGGCTCGTAAGATAAGGATTTTACCAGTAACCTATGAAAATAAGCCGACTATGCGACTCGAGTTATACGGCTGCTATCAAGGTAAACAAATACTTATGTGGTAATACTAATGATAGTAGTATTTGCATATATACCATTTTTGTTTATGGGACTTCTTGTTACCTCATATACAATGTCATCAGATTTCAAAACTTTTCACATTTTTAAAATGATGTTTAAAGGACAGTGTGATTGTTAATTATGGGATTTCTTGGGTCTCTCATGCAGTGTTCTTAAAGACGTCTTTATACATTCTGGGGGTCTGTTTTAGACCATTGCATGACATTTAAGCGTATTTTCTTAATTAGGTTTATAACTGACATGTAATAGGTACAGGTTTGTTTTTCTTTCTTTTCTTCTTCACATCCTTTTTATCATTTTCATATGGGACCTAAAAAGTCCATGGTAAACAAAAAGTGATCATGAACGCAATTTGATGGAGAGCGAGCCTGGTAGCGTACCGTATGTCCACATGTATACTTATGATATCGTCTTGTTTTACGATGCATCTGAATTCTAATGCTCTTTCATGAATTTGAATGAATAGAGAGTAGCCGAGGCCATCGGTATCTGATTTTGAATGTCCATTTCTTAAATTTTACGCTCCTAGTTTATATGTGACTGACTCGTTTGAAAATTTGTTGGAAGGATAATTAATTCGAACTAGGGAAAATTATATCGAATGCTCATCCCTTAAATTGCATATACTCTTTATCTAAATTCGGGTGACTCATTTGAAGAATTTTTTGCACTGATAACAAATTTGAAAGAGAGAACATTAAAGTGAGTGACCATTCGTTAAATCGTATGCTCCTTATTTAGACTGACATGACTCACTTGAAGAGCTTGTTGCATGAATAACGAATTTGAAAGAACAAAACAACAACAACAACAACAACAACAACAAAATGTGTGATAAACGTTGTTACACCAAGCCAGTCTCCTTCGAAATCCATTCTCGGAAATCACGATTAGCTGTCGGAAATTTTGTTGAAACAATAGTTCAGAATCTTACCATGGTATTAAACAAGATATGAGTGCATTAAAGGTTAATATAAAATCTTCTTACTTTTAGAGAGGTCTTGTCTCCAGTGGGCCTATCTGAACGTTGACTACCAAACCTTGCAGGGCTATTTTTGGTCCAGCGGTTCTCGTGCTCTACAATACTATGCCAACAAATACAACCGTATATCAGTGTGCTTCTACGACGACGTTAACGACGGTTGGTTGAGTTACCTATTTATTTATTTATTCATTCATTCGTCTATTTCTGCAGTTACTTAGTTATGTATTTGTCTATTTACTCATTTATCCATATTCATTCATTGCTTGATCATTTATTTTTTTTAAATGTATTTTCAGTCATGAAAAATGCGAATACTAACCTGTTTGATGAATTTTCCTAAAATGCGCTTCTTAGTAAGGATGGAGCGTTTTTTTTATGCCACTTCACGTTTTATCACACACACACACAATATACATATGTTTAAAAGTGTAATATAAGGAAATAACATATACTACAGCTTTGGCAAGTCCCATGGAAATGATACAATTGTGAGAATTAAGACGAGAGAAAAATGGTTGGGTAGCTTAAATCAAAGTTCCCTAGAGCTGTCCTCTCTGTTGAAATTTTTGCAAAGGTTGAAAAAAATGTCTCCGCCGGGAATCGGACCCGGGACACTGGCTTAGAACGCCACTGCCTTAACCACTAGGCCACGGAGACGGGCCAGTGATTTCGGCGACACTATAGATTTATTTCCACGAGAGTTGCAAAAGCTGTTATGTTATTTGATATTTTTAATTTTTTAAAAATCGCTTGGTTTTCTGCCCATAGAATTCTGGGACTGCACGAGCTCACTTGGAGTAGGTAATGGATACATTGATGATTCGCAAATGACGGCATCTTCCTCCTCAGGCAACAATTACCCCTACAATGCAAGATATGATATGTCAGGAGGTACGTCATCTCGTCAGCTGTTCATATTACTAGGCCTTTTTTATGTTGTTGTTCTGTCAATTTCTCGACATCATTTTCTCCCTTTACTCATCCAAAAATTATAGTTTCACATAGCGCCTGCTTTTTTAAATTCCCTCCAAACCATGCAGCATTGTTAGCATGGTTAGCATCGTTTGATGTCCATTTGAAATGTCCTTTCCCTAGATGCGCTTAGAATGCTTAAAGGCCACCGCACACCTTACGATCGGTCTGCGATCCGATTTGTGAAATAAACCGCTATGGCATTAAATATTGGCATTTTAACAAATGAAATCTACCCTATTCAGGTTCTGAAAGGTAATATGAATACTAAACATAGGGTTTGGGTGAGCTGTCAACTTTCTACAGGGAATAAGGGCAAAATTAGTTTCAAATCGTATGCAGTCGTACGATTTTTGTGACGTCACTACGACTCGAAGCCGATTTGGCCATTCCACCGACTAGAAAACTCGGCAAAGGCCGTATTATCGATTTTACTATCTGTATGACTATTCAGACTCTCAATCAAAAATATTTTTCGTTTTTAAATGATTTGTCAAATGATATTACTTTTTCTTCTGAAATCGGATCGCAGACCGATCGTAAGGTGTGCGGTGGCCATAAGCTTATAGCCGAGAAGAGGCACAGGAAAGAAAGATATAACTGGCATACGATTGATGGAAAGAGCAAAATAACATTAATAATGGTAACAGTAATAATGATAAAGATAAGGTTAATCGTGATTTAAAAAAAGTATGATGGTAATGATAACAGCAGCAATAGTAACATTGACACTAATGTATTGCGCATCACAACAGGTCTACTTCAATTTGCTTTATGGTGTCATTGTTAATTAAAGCATAAAACACGACAAGGGTAGAAGAGGAATTCACAAGGAGAGAGAGAGAGAGAGAGAGAGAGAGAGAGAGAGAGAGAGAGAGAGAGAGAGATGAAAGGGGAGAGGCTGGAAAAATTGACCAAGAGAGGGGGCATAGATCTAGAAGACAATAAAGCCTAAGGGCATCCTCGATCGAAGCCATTGCTTTTGAAGGTTGTCCTCCAATAATAATGTACTACGATTAATGTATATCTTGTCATAATTTCGTTTAAAATACATGTACATAATTTTGCTCATTTATTACTTTCTATACTTATATTTAAAAATTGGAAATAAATCTCTTAAACTTAAATTGAACTTGAATAAACCAACCTTGGCCAATTTCATTAGCCTTTTCCATCACCTATTGAAATGTGCAATACCATATTATATAATCCGCTCATTAATGCTCATTATTTTTATGGGATGTACAGTAGTGAATTTAAATTGCCCTAGTTTGAGTTGATTTCTCGAATGTTCTTGCGATAATGTTATGACTTGTTTCCCACCCGAAAATGATGTTGACCAAATAATGAAAGATCAACTTAGGTATTTAAAGAAGAGAACTATAGAGACATCGAATGGAGAGAGAGAGAGAGAGAGAGAGAGAGAGAGAGAGAGAGAGAGAGAGAGGGGGCGGGGGTAGCCAGGGAGGGAAGATAAATAAAGTAGTAGAAAGAGAAGGAGAGACAGAGACGGAGACAGTCAGACAGAAATAAAGATGACAGAGAGTAAGAGAGAGAGAGAGAGAGTGAGAGAGTGTGTGTGTGTGTGGGTGTATGGGTGTGTGTGTGTTGTGGGTGTGTGGGTAGGGGTGTGAGTGTGTGAGTGTGTGTTGCGGTGCGTGTGTGTGTTCGAGAGAGAGAGAGAGAGAGAGAGAGAGAGAGAGAGAGAGAGAGCGAAAAGTCAAGGTGACCCTTACAGGTTGTAGGGCAGATATCAAAACAAAACTACGTGAATGAATTATTTGTTTCTTTTTACTTTTTTGGTAAACAGTATGGATGCCAAATACTAACGCCGATACCGAGTGGCTGCTGATAGACTTCACAGCCGATTCTTTCATAGCTGGGGTAAGAAAATGTGATTATATTTTGGAGACCCCCCCCCCCCCCCCCCAAAAAAAAAAAACAAAAAAAAACAACAACAACAACAACAACAACAACAACAACAAACAAAAAACAAAAACAAAAAACAAAACAAAACAAACAAAACAAAACAAAACAAAACAAAACAAAACAAAAAAAACAGTGAGGGATCCAGCGAAAGGGGAGAGGGCGTGTGGGGGTCAAGGAGGCATGTATACTTCCCGGAACAATAGAAACTATATATTGCATTTGGATTATTTATGGACTTGATGGATAATTTTCTTCCTCTCCCCTTACCTGAATGAGTTTGAGAATTAATTTGAGGTATTTGGTCTAAAACTGATTTTAGTCCCCCCCCCTCCCCCCCCTCCCCCCCCCCCCCCCTACTCATCTCTACCAACTGACCGGCGTGGGGTAGAGAATTGGCGAGACACACATTGCCATTTTCCCGTAAAAATTATAATAACAACATAAACATCATGTTTTCCTCGGGTAATCAACAAAATCTTGATACACCACGCCCTTCCTTCATGTCCTTTTTGTCGCAAAACTATTGTTGGAGCCCTCGATGATTTGATGACTGATTATGCATATAAAACCATGAAAACAGCGATGTGCAAGTTATTATGAAAGATGTACATACATTCTTACGTTTCTCTTTTTCTTGTTCATGTTTTTGTTTTTGTTTTCTTTTGTTTTGTTTTGTTTTGTTTTCAGTTCAAAACCAGAGGAGATTCAAGTAGTTCCAGCCAGTTAGACACATTTCTTGTCACATACAGTACGGATGACGTCAATTACTCTCCACAAACCGAATTCGAAGAGGTCAGTATAAAGCGGAATAATTGTATCATAATATACTATAAGCTTCTCTGTTGTATGGTGTTATCGTTTAGTTCTTTGTATTCACGTGTTTTTGTATCTGTACTTGTTCACATGTAGAACTGTCGTTTAAGTGTGTCCATGCAGGACTGTACTATCGCCCAATGGCTTGCTTATTGCTATAAACCCAAAGCCGAAAATGCAATATCATTTTGAGATTTTGACTGTACTTCTATGGCCCACTTAGCAGATGTGCCATTCTATTCTTTAAATGATGATGACCTTTTTGATTTGTTAAACCCTTCATCAAAAAAAATCACTCGAATGATTATTCTCCACCTGATGTAGCGTATAACCAGTTTGTAGCAAACAATATATACTCATCAACAGAGATTATCGTGATTATTTTTAAAATTCAACTTATACTGTCTGTTGAAATGCCAATGAAATGAAATCCCCAATCAAAATTTATATTTGTCCGAGTTGAGTTGGAAAACGTATCTTTGAAATTTCTATGTGGTAATGTAATAGCAATATTACATGTCATATTCATCTTGATTATAATTTATGTTGGTGTTTTGTTATTTCATTAGCCCCAGGATATAGACCGACTGTACCTGTACCAGTCCCCAATGACTGCGCGCTATCTGAAGTTCACCGCAGATACGTGGACTGATAATATAGCACTCGCTGTAGAAGTGTATGGATGTGGCGCTCATGTTCGTAAGTACCACCCCTACCCCCACCCCCCCCCCCACCGCGGGCTCCCCTTCTTCTGCCCTCACATCTAATTGATAGACCATTCTCAATTCTACCATTTTCCAATCGAATATGTGGATATTTATTAATAGAACCCCTACTGTTAACCTCCCCTGCTATATTGTTATAAGTATATTGGTAGAATCCATCTTGAATATCACAAGAATAGTTACTGCTATGTCATGTATGTCGGGCAAGCATCGAGAAGTCATTTGTTTATGGTTGATGCACGGTGGTATATGTGCTTATCGCCCCAAATTAAATTAAATATGATATTGCAATAATTATAAACGTACTGGTTGACTTAGTCAAAAATGTTATTTGACCACCCACAAATGATTCAAGAAAGGAAAGTTTAAATAAACTTTATTTAGTGTAAAAGGAACAAAAATAGATTTGCAAAATCAAAATAGGTTTCCTCTTTACAAAGCCAAGCCCCGCATGGAATACAAATCTGATGAATATAGATGAATATGAATTAACTTTCAATTATAAAATGAAAATCCTTTCGGCAATGGTAGATCCAAAAGACAAAAAGCAGAAGTTTTTCGTATTGTTCTAGCAACAACAAGAAAAATTTTCGCGTCGCGAAAGTCAAGGATACTTGAGTGGTGAATTATGAAATTAAAGATGATTTACGGTGATTTCGATCGATGAATGTCTGTTCTTTCCAATGTGGAGCTTCGCGGGTAGAGCTCCGTCATAGAACGAAGTGTCCGGAAACTGGGGACAGGAAAATCAATGAAACTCAGGAGAAAACTGACGACTCTCAGTGTAAAATATGGAGAGCTCGATGAGATGAAGAGTCTATGTAAAATTGGACGAACGCGATAATTCTGCTGACTCCCTCGAAATGAAGAGCTCGAGGATAACGAACAACATGGGGAAAAACTTGAAGACCGCGATGTAGAATCTGAAGAAACTGAAGAAACAGAAAAAAATGGTCGTCATCAGCATAACTTATAAGGGTGTGGCTCCACCCGGAGCTGCCTCAGCTCAAAAAAGTATATATTACTTATATGTACATGTATATATATATATATATATATATATATATATATATTATATTACAATAAACATGTCAGATACAGTGATATAAGTAATATATCCAAAAGTGTTTTGGAGATATCTGGGCCCTTTTCTGTTAGCATGGTTAGGGTAGAAATAACGCTTAAAGTCTATAAAATGCAGATTATTTTTCAGCTAATGCATTACCTCTTCACATAAAGCGAAATGTAAAGATATGTATATCTTCTTTTTTTCCCACGCCCCTTTCCACATTGTTATTAGCTACTGCTTATCCAGCACTAGAAACAGGTAAGTTTATTTCATCTTTTATTTAATTTCATATTTTATTCTAATTTCATCTTATCTTTTCATGACAGGCCTAGCAAACAAATATTGTTATTTCTCGACTCATGGTACCTTAACATATTAAGACGTTACTTGGTGGGCATACGAAATTTATGTCAAAAATGTTGTATTTGCATAAAGATTTCAGCACAATATGATACCTGTAATGAATTTCATAACACGTAATGGTAATATAATAGAACAGTAGACATGGTAAAGAGCATAACAACCAGATAGGTTATCTTCTTCAAAATCATGTAATAAATGATAATTTTATAAAGACAAGAAATAGGCACACAGTCCAAGTGGACGAAAAGAAGAAAGTAGACCAAAAGTATCGAATTTAGTCTGTCACTCAATTCCTACATCAAAGGCGCAGCCCCCACCCCACCCCACTTTTTTTTACCGTTTGAGTAGATGTTTCATACTACGGCAATACAAATGATATGCTAGTTCACATGCTCGTCCCCCCCCCCCACCCAACTTCTTAACAACGCTCTGCGGCCCCTATACATTGTGTACATTTTCCTTTATGTAATGAAAAACGATACGTTATTCAACTCCTAAACTGTCGAAAGAGATGTCGCTATATAAATATCGATTGAAATATATTATAATAGGAAATAAATCATTTAAAAAATATATTAACGGATTTTCATTTAATTCATCTATCTTTCTTTCAAATTTCAGCTACCACGTCTTCTCCTACATGTAAGTATAGACCTCTTTAATATTTACATTTAAATTCAGTTTCTTTCTCAGTTCACATTTCAAAGTGTTATGTACAAAACGAAGCTGATGATGAAAAGGTACTCTTTGTAATATTTAGTTAAATACGGTCTCAAAACTTCAAAAAATAACTTAATGGTAATTCCAATACTCTACTGTGTTGCTTATATCATTTCGAACTCTGTTACTCTGATAAATGATTATTCTTACCCCTCTCCTTACATCCAGACCCCGACTGCGACGGCTTGGAAGGGTATTTCTACATAGACGAGGACGGGGACGGGAACGCTGTCTACACATACTGCACTCGTATCTCTGAACAAAGTAAGTCTACTTCTACTATAGATTATCAATATTATTGGCCTTTCTGTAGAATGGTTATTTGGCAAAATTCAGGGAGAGGGGCGTTTTTGGAGGACAACGGATGTCCTCCAATATCTACACAAGTCTTGCCTCAGTGAACACGCGTGAAATTTCAGCCACTCGGTACCTGTCCGCTGTATAAACTCATTTGCAGTGACGTTAGTGACGTGACTTAAATTTTAATGTTATACATGTATCTATTTAATAAAAAAATGTCCGAAGTATGTGAATAAGCGTACCATTACCACTACATACTTTTATTTGATATTTTGTAACAGTGTGTTTCATACTGTCTAAAGCCCTAATGATAACTAACTCTTTTACACATTCAGACATTTTTTTTTAAATGGCCCCCAAAACATTGATAGTAGTAGTTTGTTTATCTCATCATAAATTTATTATGTTTAATATGTCTTCTTGGCCCTCTCACGTTTTTCTCTTCCCTCCTCCCCATTTCTCTCCTTTTTTAATTCTTTCTTTGTCTCTCCTTATCATATTATTTTGTCTGTTTATTTTGTCTGTTAATTTTGTCTGTTAATTTTGTTCAATTCTTTCTTACCCTTCTTTCACTCTCTCGCTTCGTATTCCTCCTCCTCTCTCTCTCTCTCTCCCACTCTCTTCTTTCTTTCTTTCTCTGTTCCATAACCTTCCCCCCTCTCTATCACTATTTCTACCTCATTCTTATCTTTCTTTCTCTTTTCCTTTATCTTTGCTGTTTTCCTCTCTATCTCCCCCTCTCTCCTCCCCCTCTCTCTCTCCTTTCTATCTCATTATCTTTCTTTCCTCTACCAAATCTCCCCCTCTCTCTTTCTCTCTTTCTCTACCTCTTTACTGCCCCCCCCCCCCCGCCCTCTTCTCTCAGGGTACGACACATGTTATAACGCGCTTGGAATGGAGGATTTCACCATCCCCGAGTCGCAGATCACCACATCGTCCGACGTCGCCACCCGATTCAACGGCCACAAGGGCCGACTCAACGTCGAGATAGGCGGGAACTCGTGGAAGGCAGGGACCATGGATGCCAACCAGTGGCTCATGGTCGACCTCGGGACCAACAGAATCCCGCTGGTCACTGGGGTATGTAGTCATCGTTGTTGTAAACATCGTCAACATCTGCTTTATAAAATCCCTTGTATCTCTCTTCAAACATTGATTGATCACTGACGTGACCCCCAGGGGGAGTGAAAATATAAAAATTCGCTCTTTTAGTTTTAGAGAAAGAGAGAGAGAGAGAGAGAGAGACACACACACACACACACACACACACACACGCACACGCACACGCACACACACAGAGGAAGAGATAATGAAAGGAAGAGGAAGAGAGAGAGAGAAAAAAAAGAGATCTTGACGATACTGTCGACAGTCCTATCACTCTCTACACACTCTAAAAAAAATCGAGTGATTACTGAAGTTAAGAGGGGGGGGGGGGGGGGTGGGAGTGAAGATAGAGTGAAAATTGAGTGAAAATTCAACATTTTCTTTTTTAGAGAGCAATCTAAATTGAATCGCTATTCACTCTTAAACATTTTTTTTTAGAAAGAGAGCAATCTAAATCAAATCGCTATTCACTCTTAAACAAGTGATCACTAACGTGACTGGGGGGGGGGGGTGAATATTGTGAAAATTCTTTCACTTTTTAAAGAGAGAGTGAAAGAGAGAGAGAGAGAGAGAGAAAGAGGGAGGAAAAGAAACAAAGTAGTCTTGACGATAATGTCGGCTATTCTATTACCCGCTTTGAAGAGTACTGGGCTTGAAATATTGTGAAAGCAACTGGTATGCATGGTATGTAGAATATATGCTGAATGGTTATGTCATAATGAAACAGGAACAGTCAGATGTTATAAGATTTTGTAATCATCTTAATTATCAAAATTTGACCAAATAAAAAAAAATGGCTACATAACCCACTAATAACAAATTGACCATAAAAAGGCAACAAAAATTATAACAAATGGTAGTGAAAATCACCACCAATGAAGAACACTGGATGCACATATGGATGCACACGAGTATGACTACAAAAGCAATTGGCATCAGAATAAGCTGTTTCTATTCATATTTGAAATATAAAGAGCAATCGTTTTCTTAGGACATTGGTACTATGAGAATTTATTCTACCTCTTGCGAGTAAATATAAAGGAAATGAGAAAGCTCGCAAAAATAATCTTAAATTATATCTGAACCAAAACTCCTTCATGATATCATTGATTTATTTCATTTCATTGTACTTAATCATTTGTTCATTTCTTTATCTATTCTTGTGTTGGTGTAATTAATTAATTTATTCATATATTTATTATTTATTCATGTATGTATTTATTTATGTATTTATGTGCGTTATTTATGTATTTATGTGTGTTATTTATGTATTTATCATTCATTAATTTATATATTTATGCTTTAATTTATGTGTTTACTTATTTATTTATGTATTTATTATGATATTATGATTTTAGGTTGGTACCCAGAGCAGAGGAAACGATTGGGAACAGTGGGTGACTACACTGAAGATAAGCCATAGTGTGGATGGAAACACTTTCACTACCATACAAGGGAATAGTGGGGATAAGGTAGGATGTGAATTTTTTTTATAGCAAAGTTGAGAAAGAGGGAGGTACTGGAATGATGATGATGATGATAATATTAACAGTAATAATAATGATAATATTAGTAATAATTATGATAATGATAATGATGATTATTGTGACAATAATAATGTTACTACGATTACTACTACTAATAATAATTATTTAAAAAAACAACGCTAAGAATAAAGATAAATAACAATAATACAATTTTGGTTTCAATGCTATCTTTAATCATTTAATTTAGGTTTAGATATTTTCCATGGAAACAACTTTTAGCATGTAATGTAGTAGTTTCCTTTGAGGAAAACTTCATATTTTACGCCAAGCTTACAAATGAACAATTACGTTCTTAGGCGGGATTTGACGCCAACGGCACAGAATGCATTGGTCAGATCGTGCCCACTAGGTCACGGGAATATGTCCAGCAAGTGTAGATCAGTCGTTGTGTAAGGGCCCGTACACAATTCTCGGGATCAAGTTTCACCACTCGAAAGTTTTGATTGCTATGATATCACTAATAAGTTTTGGACGATATACTGAAATGTGTTGTGTAGATGTTGTCAAAGAATCGTTCAAACTTTGGAATGAGTATTTCCACGAAATGTTCGTCCGTTGTCCGCACATTATTCGTGCCTTCTTGTCTGGCACTCGACGGCCACACAACGTTTTCATGACGACCTCACAAGGTTCTCACGGTGTTTACATAACGTCTTGAGGACGTTCTAGCGATTTTTTGTAATGCCTTATTTTTCATAGCTCAAAGTGAAAATTTGTCAATTTCTTACTTCTTTCGTATATGACATCCCAGGTCTTTAACGGCAACAGCGAGTATGGTACTGTGAAGTATATCTACTTCGATACAGCTGTGCACGCCCGTTTCGTCCGGTTTGAGCCCCAGACGTGGTATGGAGATCTTGCCATGCGAGTTGAAGTCTACGGATGCGGCAACAGTATGTATAACAAATGCACATTGCTTTTAAAAACTATATTCCACGTAGGGAAAATTCACTGCACAATCATAAAAAGAAGAAAGTATACCCTATCTATAAAAAAAAGAAAAAAGAAAGAAAAGAAAATAAAGAGTGAAATCCATTCTATTTTCACTCCCCGGGAGTCACGTCAGTGATCACTTGTTTAAGAGTGAATATCGAGTGTTCTTTAAAAAGAAAAGAGTGATTTTTTAATTCTGTTTTGTAGATGATTTCACTCCGAGGGCAGCGATGTAAGTGATCACTCGATTTTTGTTTTGTTTTGTTTTAGAGTATACAATTATAACTTAAATGAGTCTACATATTTCGATCTACCTTTGATTGAAATATTGATTTCAAAACGATAACTTTTATATATACGATTTACTATTAGGAGATGCCCGATCACATAAATACTTATTTAAAATAAATTGTTGTTTAACCTTCTCCGTTTCCATCCCCTCTCCTCCCTTCACCCGCCGTCCCCTCCCCCTTTCCGCCCCTTCCTCCCTCCGCCCCTTCGCACCATTCCAGGCATTGTCGCGTCGGAAAATATTCTGGACGAAGCAAACATAACGTATGGCTGGTATTACACTTCCGGGTCATCATGGGACTTCAGAACAACAGGTAAGCCCAAAATGTCTCTATGAATACACCAAGTGACATCACCAAACCGACTCCAGATCAACCGATAATTAAGCCATTCGGGTTCACGTATTTTTTTTTGTAATCTCACTGTGAAGTGCACAGTTTTTTCTCACATTCTTTAATATAAAAGCATAAGATACATACTTGAAACAAAATTTTCTATATTTAATTGAAAGAGGCGATTACTGTTTTGATATAAACCATATCGTGAAAATATGTCCCTTGTATGTGAAATGTCTTGCTCTTTCAAACCCCACCCCCCCAAAAAAAAAAGAACAACAACAAAACAAAACAAAAAAATAACACTTTATAAATTTCGTGAACATTTTAATGTTCACATACATCCCAGAAAATTACCCCCTTTTCCAAGCCAAATTTCTAACTATATCAAGCCTACACCAAGTCAGTGATTATGAAGTGACATCACCGGGGATGGAATAAAACTCATCTTTGTCATTCACTTTTTAGTTGACGGCGCCAATGTGAACGATGCAGATCTTGGCTCTGTCAGTGGGTTGTCTATTACGGCATCGAGTGAGAAGAATGGCAACGAAGCGACTGAAGGCATTCTAGATAATAGTGGTAATGCTCTTTGTTCTACTCTCTTCTACAGTCATTTGAAATAGTTTAAGGTCAAAATCGCAATGGCCAATCAAGATCTTTGTTGCATGCACGTACTTTTCAAAAGACTGGCTATTAACCAATCTGAATGATTGTTTCAAAGTTGCGATTGATCGCAGACCTTTGTGTTACGTAGCCTTGGAATGTTGTTGATATTTCCGTCACCGGCCGGGCCTGCATTACATTGTCTCGCTGAATGGTTACAGAGACCTAATGTGCATTTTACAATGGTCCATATCAGCAGAATAGTATTTTGATCCCATTTTAATGATTGTTCTTCAAAGGCAGGTTTTATATGACATTTTGTCTGTAATGCAGTATCTGTCAAAACAAGAACAAAAGAAAGAAACAATCAAACAAAATCAGAAAACAGACAAACAAAAACAAAAACAAAAACAAAAAACAAACAAAACAAAAACAAAAGCAAAAACAAACAAACAATGCAAACAAAATCAAACCCACAAAAAGCAAAAACGAAAAACAAAAACTCCAAGTTCAGAAGGTCCCCAAGGTAACACTTCACCAAGAAGGTTATACTCTGAATATTCGAATGCAATATTAGCAAGAAAATTGATTGCAGCTGGACTACTGCTACTGTGCTTTGGACAATGCCATTACAAAAATTTTAAGATATTTTTGTTGTTGCTTTTTTTGTTTTACTACGAAATGCTTAATCGACCCCTTCTGAAAAAAAAAAAAATCTTTGAGTATTAACATGGAGATAGAGGTATGGTAGCTTCATACAATTGCATATTACGTTTACCTTGTTGTATATAAATGGGTAATAATATTATCCTGATGTTTTTTCTTTTCTTTTTCCATCACATGGTTTAATTCATTTTTTATTGTAGGAAGTTGGGTTCCCAGTACGACCAGTGCCAATGAATGGTTGCAGTTTGATTTCACTGCTGCGACTGTCGTGACACGGGTGAGTTCTTAAAACCAAATCGCAGCAACAACAACAAAAATAATTTAAAAATTAATAAATAAAGTTTAATACTTTAAATGAAGTAAAAAGAAATGCAATATTCAATTTTGTTATTACCGACTTTCCCTCTTTTAAGTAATCAATACTTGAACAAAATTATAAATGTTGTTCTTTTGTTTAAATCATTACTTCAATGAATGAAATACGCTCTACTGAAAGTTTAAATAACTTCAACTTTTTGAGCTTTGTTTAAAAGCATAAAACCAATCAACGATACTTGATTAAGCAGGACAATTTGTTGACGTAGCAGTCAGTAGTTGAGTGATATTTGTACATGAAAACATTAAAATATTTGCTTATCTTGAAACTTCACTTCTTCGATTTGTTTATTTCGCTTTTTATATTAAACATTGTAAATTTAATATACATAATGAGTATATACTGCAATTCAGAACTGTATAAAGTGTAAACAAAATATAATATTCGATTTGAAATAAAGTTTTGTTTATTGTGAAATAGAAACGTGGTTAAAGAGTCTGGTAAACAATATCCCACCCCACCCCAGCAAAAAATAAAAAAAAAAAAAAAAAAAAATGAATAAATAAAAAATAAAAAATAAAAAAAATAAATAAAAGAAATATACTCTAATGTTTCTTCACAGATTGAGATTCAAGGACACCATAGCGGTGCTAATAAGTATGTGGAAAGCTATTACCTCCTACACGCTATGAATGAGGATTCATTTACCACATTCCAACACTGGGGAAGTGATTACGTAAGTACATTGCATTTCAAAAAATAAACGTTATAATTTCCAAAGAAGAACAACAATAACGTATTTTTAAAAATAAAGTCAATGGTATACTTTATGTTTACTTGAAATGCTGGGCAAGCGGGGAGATAAAATATAATACTTTATATAGCAAACATAATTGGCCAAGGTCAAGATTTTCGTTAAAAATGTATTTCTTGGTGCATTTATTCAGTCCCTTGTCTAAAACAGAATGGATAATACGTTTTCTTTATTTAGCTTTGATAGATATAAGCGTTTGGATTTGATTTGATTTATCTATTCTCTACTCATGGGTTGGATTACCCCTATAATTAAATACCTGTTTTTTCAAAGGGGTCCAAGCCAAAAAGGATTTAACAAATAACATAATGAACAGACAAAATAATATACTTATAATAAGCAATCATAGAATATTAATCATGTGCAGCCAAAATCAGGGTTTATGCCCTACCGGACACACTTGCATTCTCTTTTTCAAAATTTCTCTTTTTTAAACATCACCTTTATTCATATTCATAAAAAGAACAATGTACAGGACTGTATAACATAACTGAAAGGCATATTACAGAATTTCGTTATTTATTTCCAGCTATTCGCGGGTAATGATGGAACAGGCGTCGACGTGATTGGAACGGAGACCTTTAGCCCACCGATTATCGCACGTTACTTCCGAATTTCACCTCAGTCTTGGGGGAATAGCATTGGATTGAGAGCGGCCTTCTACGGTGTACAGTATAGTAAGTATAACACGGTCATGTCATTATCATCATCATCATCATAAACACTACTGCCATATCATTATATTTCTCACCACTGATCAGTGTCATTTAAATCATCATCATCATTATCATTATGTTTCACATTGATGACGTCATTATCTTCTACATCTTCATTATCCATGTCACCATGATTATCATTACTGTTATAATTAGTATAATTTTTCTATCATTATCATTATCATCATCATCACCATCACCATCATCATCTTATCATCGTCACCATCGTCATCGTTAGTATTAAATCCATTATCTTCCGCCTCACTATCATTATTGGTACCATCGTTATGCTAATCATATGAATTATTTTTTATTCTCATCTTCATCATCATCTTAAGCATTGCTGACATCATTATCCTCATCCTCACCTTCTCCATAATTTTCATCATCTCCATTATCACGTTTAACATTACGTCATTATATCATCATCATCATCATCATCATCATCATCATCATCATCATCCTCCTCACCATCACCATCGTCATTATTATTATCAACATCACCGTCGAAATCATAATCTCCATAATTTAAAACCTGTCGCAATCATTTATGAAGTTGTAGTGTTATAATGTCAATCTAATAATAATAATGATAATAATAATAATAATAATAATAATAATAATAATAATAATAATAATAATAATAATAATAATAATAAAAAGTAATCATCATAGTTAGTATTACGTTTTCTTTGTTTCTGTCATTTTATTCAGGTGCGACGTGTATTGAATGGGAAGCAGACCTATACGAAGCAAGTCCCGATGACGGCTATTACTTGTATACAGACATTACTAATCCAGTTTACTGTCCCATAAGTGACTGTAAGTTAAGGCTTATTCCATTAGTTTTTAAGAAGGGGGGGGGGGGGGGGGTGGTGACAATAAGCCAGTTCGTGATAATAGTACAAATGACCCTGAAATGACCCAAAATTCTACCCGCACGCGCATCAGTTTTGATGGACGAGCAACTTGCTTAACACATCGATGGTAAATCCATACTGGAGCGCGCATCGTGAAAATGTGTGCCTATGGAAAATGAGAGGGGGGGGGGGGGGGGAGAAATTCTAGAGTATCCAGGTATCTTGATAAGTCATAATACAATCAAACAGGTTTTCAAAGTATAACTTTGACGAAGGATTATTATCAGGTTATGATTTCCGGCAGAGGGAGGATCCAGGAGTTTTGTGAAAAAGATGGGGGCACACTTCCAAGAAATCTCTGACAATCATCAAGCAGACACAACCCTTACAAATGATACGAAGTGATTGGATGTCTAATATTTGAACATTTGACAGGTGGGGGTGTCACAAAAACACAGTGGGGATACTTTTGGGTGTTAATGAACTTAAGGCATGACAGATTGGGTTTGAAAGGGTGTGCCACAAGACGGTTCTGCTTCCTCTCTAACCGCCGTGGGAAGAAGAAGGGGTGGTCCTATATTTTATATATTTAGAATAACCTGCGATGGTAATCTTGGATGTAAGAATATTTGAAACATTGACCTTTTGATACCCATGGAATTGTGACAAAACAAGGTTGGCATTTGTCCTCTCACAACAAGCTACCTGGACGCTACCTTTACTTGCGAACGGTCGTGATGTACTGTGAATAAGGGTCCTGAGGGTTAACTTTCAAACCATTTACCCCCATTTACATATAGCTGCCTCGTATGCAAGCTGTCAGGATTACTACGACGCTGGTTTCACAGACGATTACTATTACATCCTGAACCCGTCTGGGGGATCCTTCTCCGATACCATCATGGTCTCGTGCGACTTTACAACCGTGGCCAACAACGATGTGGCGATGACCACAGTGAGCAGTGACATGAGTGGATGGACTTATCTCGAGTCCTATGCAGGCAATTACTCTTCCAGCGTCACATACAGTTCTATGTCAGCCGGTAAGATGGCATCCGTTTAGCTAAAGGGAGAGAGAGGGGGAGGGGGCGGGGAGTGCGGAGGAGGGGGAGGAGAGGGAGGGGAAGGGGAGGGAAGGGTTAAGGAGGAAGAGAAAAAGGGAAGGGAAATTGATGGAAAGAGATAGACAGAGAAGGAAAGAGAAATAAGGAGACTTGCTGATTGACAGAACAATGAGAGAGAGAGAGAGAGAGAGAGAGAGAGGGGGGGGGGCACAGAGAAAGAGAGTGAAAAATATGATAGTCTTGTACCTCAATATTTTGCTTTCACATACTATTTATTGATAGTTTTGTCAGTCTGAACATTTTTGAATTCGATCCAAACAAAGGTCCTTTTATCATGTTTATTTCGGTGTGATCAGAATCCATTTTTGCCGCTGTGATTGAGACTTTCATGGTTAACAAGAATGCCAGCATTGTCATTGTCACTGACAGCGAAAATTTGATTGTCATTTTCATCTTTTCACTGACAGCGAACGTCGGAAGCATGGCGTCTGCATCTGATTATTGCTACCAGTACCTGATGTACGAGTGCTTCGAGTCGATATTATATTCGGGTTCGGCGGCCGTATCGTGGTGGGAGGATAAAGATGCGAACCCCATGCCGTACTGGGCAGGGAACGAGGCCGAATCCACGGGTTGCTATTGCAATGAAGTAAGTTGGCCGAGTTGAATGATGAGAGAAAAGGAAGAGGAAAAGGAAGAGGAGGATGATTAGAGAGAAGGAGTAGAAGAAGGAAAAGAAGAAGTAGAAGAGAAGAAGATGATAAGGAAGAAGAAGAAGAAGAAGAAAAAGAAGAAGAAGAAAAAAATTACTAGAAAGGCATGATATAGGAGAAATAACTGCGACTTCCACTACTACTAATTCGATTACTATACTGTTAATGATACTTCTACTATACTACTGTATTACTACTACCACTACTACTACTACTACTACTACTACTACTACTACTACTACTACTACTACTACTACTACTACTACTACTACTACTACTACTACTATTACTACTCACTACTACTACTATTACTACTCTCTACTAATACCACCAACACAATGTCACTTGAAAAATGATAAGTTTCCCAACGTTTATGAAACGTGCCTATTCAAAAAAGTGGGAGGGGGGGGGGGGGGGGGGGGGGAGTGATCCGCGGCCTATTCTACTACCGCTACTACTAAACAATGAAAGGAAACTTTTCTAACGATTGTCGTCGCTTTTCTGTTTAGGCTGGCAATTGTGCGAGGGCAGCAGACACCTGCCACTGTGATTTAACGAACAGATATTCGGAAGGCGGATGGATTAAAAATAAAGCGAACCTACCAATCGGAGGGCTGGTTTTCGGTGACGTCAGTGAAGGCTCATCATCGGGTAATTTCACCGTGGGAGACTTAGTGTGTTTTACGAAAGGTAGGATGTGTAATTGGTTGCATGAATAATATCCCCCCCCCCCCCCCCCCCCCGTCGATGTAAACCACAGAACTCCTTTCTGTGAAGTAAACCCAGCAAATTATGATAGGCTATTAAAACAGTTTCATATCTCTTGTGTACAGACTTGCGATTGATATCAATCTCAAATTAAATTGCAATCAATCGAAACTCTTCTTTAAACAGGGCCCTAATGCCCCTTGATGACCCCCCCCCCCGACAATCCATTAGTCATCTAAGTTTAATTACACCCGATCAAATCAATTCATTGAACAACTTGAAGGTCCACATTTTTAAATTACCATCAAATAACGGCCGACAGAAAAATACAAAAGAAAAAAGAAGTGCAGGATGACAAATTAATATATTAAATGCCACAAGCGGTCGTCGTAGTAATTGTGAATTCATAATTATATTTCAATAAATTTGTCATCACTACTTGACAAAGGCTTATATCCGAAAATTATTTTCTCTCCAACGGCCTTGTTAATTTTTGTGTAATTTTACATCAACCGACGCAGGACAACTATATATAGGCATACTCTCACATATCTCTAATGACTTTAATTTTTTTCCAAAAAGAAGGTAATATTCCGACACTTCTTCAATGTCATTTCTCTTTTTCTAGTCGGCTCGTTACCTTCATCATGCTATGATGTTGCCCAAGACGGTCACAGCACAAACGGACTCTACCTCTTAGAACTGAGCTCGGGCGATTATATACCAGGTAAATATATGAACATTTATCCTAAAAGATAAAGTCGAGTTCTGGTCTTGACATTGAATTGTGAAAGAAATTCTCTCAAAGCAACTGGGAAAGGTTGATCATATAGCACATAAGAACATTTTAGCTGTTTCTTGTCGTAGTTTGAATGTGAGGGCATTTGAAGAGCAATCCTTTTCAGGGGAAATACGTATCTACTATGATAATCTTCCAAACTAACATAATAAAAATGACATGGTTGATATTTTACAATATTTACATCCCACAACAGAAGGTCGAGTTGGTAAATGTTAACATTATCTGTGAACTTTCTCATCCTTTTTTCTTTTCCAATGTGAAAAAAAATTATTGTAATTCTTATATCAATGCCACATGTAAAATATTACTCTAAAAATAATATTCTGAATAAGGCTAGAAAAAGATTAATACTTTTATGGCAAAATTTGTTGCCACAACACATGTGTTTGTATCCCATGTACTGATTTCTGAGTGCTTTTTACTATTTTTTGTTTTGTTGATTTTCCGCAACATTAGATAATTTTGTTCTTATTTTGATGATTAAAACAAACTAAAACTAAACTTTTTTTTTCACTGCATACACTGATGTTTGTAAAGTACATAAATAATTTACCATCTGCTTTTACTGCTCTTAATTGAAAAGTAATGTATGCCGATGATACTATATTACTGTTCATAGCTAAAAATGCTGATGAATTAAGAAATAATATGCAACTGGGACTACAGATGACAGAAAAATGGTTAGTTCATAATAAGCTTTCTCTCTCTCTCTCTCTCAAAAAAAAAAAAAAAAAAAAAGAGTGAATTTTAATTCTCTTTTCACTCCCGGATCCCCGGGAGTCAGGTCAGTGATCATTTGTTTAGGAGTGAATATCGATTTATTTCAAAATGCTCTCTGAAAAAGCGAGTGACTTTGTCTCTCTGTTTTCACTATATTTCCACTGCCCCAGGAGACATGTCAGTGATTAATCGTCTCGATTTTTAAAATTTACCTTTAAATATCTTCATATTCTGTCAATGTTACAGTCTACTGTGACTTCAACTCTGTGGAGAACGCCATTGTAACTCGAATCGGCCACGACTTCGAGGACGCATTCGGCGTTACAGACTTCAATCTAAAAGGTCGATACGCTCGCGACATCAACTACGACTACTCTGCAACAATCACCACAACGGGCGAATTAGTTGACAACGAGGATGCTTGCAGGCAAAAAGTCGAATATAGCTGCGAAAATGGTAAGTTTCTCTCTCTCTCTCTTTAGTGACGTCACTGCCCCTGCAGAAGTATGATTCCCATGATTTCATCTACGTAGCTACTCTCTAGTGGACAGAAGGGAAAATCCACTCTTGTAGGAGTCATAATATAGGAATCGCTTGGTTTAGGCAGGGAAATGTAATTTCCCTGGTCTAGTACTATATATCCATGCTCAATGTAGTGGAATCTACTCTCCAAAGAGTGATTCAAACCACTACTGTAGAGGGGTTTAAATAATTATAATGTTGGAGTGGATTCAGTTACGAAACGCAGTGATCCGCCTAATACTTATGACTCCTAAAATATCAGATTTCCACTCCTCGAAGAGTGGATTTCCACTCCACTGGATCAAGAGCATAGAGGGAGATACAACACTCCCATCTGATTTTTACTCTTTCCGTACTTGTCATCGTCAACTTTTATTCTGCGAGCTACAAAGTGATGGTTAGTATAATGATGATGAAGATGATGTTAATGTTGATAGTATATATGATGATGGTGATGACGATGACTGTACAGTAATTGTAGTGGTGATGCTACTGGTTGAGATGATAATGATGATGATAACGATGATGGTGATGGTGATGTCAATGATATGTCATGTATGTGTGTAATTCGTATTTGACACTAGGAAAGTAAACCGTTAGGATTTTTAAAATCATTTTAAAATTTTGTTAAAAAAGGGCGCCACACCCTACTGTCAGTATTGCTATCTAGTATCTAGTGTTGTCCTTTACCGCATGGCTATGGTGATGGTGGTAGTAGTGATGATGATGATGATGATGGCAAATGTGATTATGAAAGTGATGATGACAATGATAAAAATGATAATTATAATGTCAATACAATGATAATGCTAATGATAATAATAACAAATAATCGCCATGTCTATTCCTGTCATTCTGTTCTACCCCAGGTGCTATAGTGGATCCAGGGATGTATTGTTGGTTGGGGATACGGGATGGTTCTAAAGATCAACCCTGGGCTGGCACTAGCGTAGACAACATGTGCGCATGTGGTAAGTTCATTATCCTCAAATTACTCTTATAAATAAGCATGGGTGTATTTGGAATTGGGATATCATTTCATTCTAAAGTAAAAACCACTTTTAGCGACCAACTCTCTCTCTATATATGGGTAGTTACGGGCGTGCACGACTGCACCCCCCCCCAATTCGATCGAATGATGAAAAAGACCCCCCCCCCACAAAAAAAAACAAGCAAACAAAAAGCAAACAAATAAACAAAACAAAAACAACAACAAAAGACAAAAGAAACCACACACCCCCAAAAAACAAAACAAAACAAAACAACAATACACCAACAACAAACAACAAAACAAACGATAACAACAAAACGAGAGAGAGAGAGAGAAGAAATGAAAGGGAAAAGGAGGAAGAAGGACGAGAGAGAGAGAAAAAAAAAAAACCTCTCGAGACCTTTAACTTTGTGGCACAATTTGTCGTAGTAGGACTTTTTATTCTGGCCCCGGCATCTAAATTGTTTTTTTCCTGACTTTAATATTTAACTTGAAACACGATAAAAACTACTTTCGAAAAATAAACTCAAGGGCAATTTCAAAGGCCTATTGTACTGCCCATAGAAATCTTGTTCGGATTACGTAATACGCCATTGTAATGTTCGCACATTTCTAAAGGTGACAGACAGGGCTATTGAAATTGTCTTGAGTTTATTTTTCGAAAGTAATTTTTATAGTGTTTTGAGGAGGAAAAACCTATTAGAAAGACTCTTTGAAAGGTCTTTATATACAGGTTACACTGTATATAGCTTTTGACTCTGATTGGACACCATTATATTTTGTTTTAGGATTGGGCTTTAGAACTAACCCTTCCCGTAATTCTTATAAGAGTTATTGTTTAGTTTACTGGACCCCCCCCCCCCCCAATCCCCGCCCGGCTGGAGAATCCTGGATCCGTCCCTGATAGATATCACGTACTTGCCTCTCTCTTTCCTCAGGTGTTCTCGGAAGTTGTTTCGACACCAGCCAGAGCTGCAACTGTGATGGGGTGCAGACAGCCGTGCATGAAGATAACGGCTGGGTGACGGACCGTGCAAAACTCCCGATAAAACAAATGCGACTTGGCGGAGTGCCCTCTGGCAAGACCGCCACGATCAAAGTCGGCAAGCTGGAATGTTTTAAAGAAGGTAAGAAGTCGTTTGCAGAAATCCGGAAAATCCAGACTTGACCTGTCCAAAGATGGACTGGGAGAAAATGCTTGGCTCAACTCAAAGGGCAATCCAACCTTTAAAGTTGCCTTAAACTGAACCTCCTAAAGGGCGCCATCTTTCAACAGGATTTGGAAAATGTCTGTACATCTAGTTTCCCATCATGCATCATTCTTCCTTGTAGAAGCTTAGAATGTACTTGCAGGCAATTATATACATTTGCAAGTCAAAAGTAATAGTTTGAAATAAAACATGTGCTAATTTTCGACGCCAGTTTTTAATTGATATAGAAAATTACACGCAACTCATCTGTAATTATAATCTTAATTCAGGAATGACCATGGGATGGCGCTGTTCAAGTTCTGCCAGTAAGGCCTAATGCCATTTTAAAATAAGTTGATTTTTCAAAAATCATAAACTAAGAGAACAGATATTGAAAGTCCGAAAGAAATCGGACAAATAATAAGAAAGTTATGAATGTTAGAAAAATGAGATCACTAAATCTATGCGACTTTCAAATTTGCAATTAGGTCAGTCGATTGAGGTATTCACGGTCAAAATTCACGGTATATCAAAATTGCATTAATTTCCGGTGGAACAAATGGGAGGGTTGTCTGCAGCTATATTTCAGTGACATTAACGATTCGGCCAATTTTTGAATTCCCATATGTTCATGATCAGATGACAGTGCATGCTTACAACTTTAAAGAAGTTCAGATTAACTTTCATAATTTTTGCTTTTCCGATTTCGTTCAAACTTTCACTAATCGGCTTCTCTGACTTTCCTCCTTTCTTTCAGAGCAACTTGTCATTAAAGTCGCATTTCATTTAAAGAATGATTATATTTTCAATGAAACTAAAAGCTAAGCCTTAAAAAAAATCCAACGTTCCTGTATGCCTTTGTTGTTTCTTGTAGTCGTCAAGAATTGTGAGTTTCTTGCCCTGTCTATCAACCCAAAATAATAGAAATGTTAAGGGGGTGGTGAAGAGCGATGGGGGCGGCTTGCTAGCTAATTTTCCATGACCATCAAGCTGAGATTAATATAATTCGGGTCTTGAATCCCTTTCTTGCTTAGATTCTGGCTCGTCACCTCCTGAGTCGTGCTACGAGATCAAGCAGAACGGAGAGTCGATCGCCGGGGACTACCTGATAGACCCTGATGGTTCGGGCGGAGAGGAGCCTTTCGTGGGTAAGTGTCGAATAACATCCAACATGTGCATGTACATCCCATTTTACTTCATAGTGATGGTAATTTATTTGATTGTTTTATTTCTGATGCATTATGGAGTTATCGAATGGTATATTACATCCCATTTTAGTTTATTTTGATGACCATGTATTTCTGTGTCTGTGTAATTCTTAATGCATTATACGTATTTGGTGGCATTTCTATGTTTTGAATATCATCCCATTGTTTCCAATTATTTTGATGGTCATGCATTTGATTGTCTGGAGCTAC
Organism: Heliocidaris tuberculata; assembly: GCA_025618425.1. Taxonomy (NCBI): domain Eukaryota; kingdom Metazoa; phylum Echinodermata; class Echinoidea; order Camarodonta; family Echinometridae; genus Heliocidaris; species Heliocidaris tuberculata. The sequence goes on from CM046841.1 coordinate 25,694,640, forward strand.
CGGACAAGAAAATGCCGGCAGTCTAAATGTAATCCTACCTAAAGTTAATCTCTCAATTTTTAAACAAGCTTTTAAATACTCCGGTGCCAAACGATGGAATGATATCCCCAACTTCATACAAAATGTTCAAACAATCGACTCTTTTAAACTACTCTATAAGAAGTTATATTTTAAATTGTAGGTAAATAATAGGCGTTTCATTTTCGGAATTGTTTTAATAATATTATCTTTATGCTTTATGATGCTGATATCTACTCTGTACTGATTCATTATAATGTTCAGTCTTTAGTTTTGTTATTCTATTTATGCATTTTAATGATTGTATCAATAGACTCTGTTATACCTATTTCAAGTTTTGATGTATTTTTCGATGTTAACAGGACCATGTTGAAAAACAGTATATCTGAACATGTAATGCTGTATAAAGATGTTTCAATAGATAAATAAATAAATAAATATTCATTCCTCATGCATATCAAAAGTTAGCTTCCTTTTCCATCCGTTTTACTTTATCTTGATCATCGTTTATTTCAATGACTGGAGTTCGCATGCATTATACATGTTTGATAGCATATCTATGTATCAAATAGTTTCCCCATTTTTACACCCCACTTTTACTTCAATTTTTTCCCCAAGAAAACTGCAGCGTATTTTAGTGTAGTCCTGTGACCTGTCTCAACCCTAAAAAGACCGGGGGGGGGTGGATTCCAACCCCAGAATCTCGGCCATGGAGTGACCAAAATTTCTGCAACTTGGCACCCAAATAGAGTATTTTATTAAAAAAATAAATCTGTAAATATTCATATCTATATCTCAAACGGTTATTTTAATATCACTAATTGATTTTACATGTTCATGAATTGGAGATATGTCCAGTTTGGCAGGCGATTTTTGACGCTGTGGCGCAAAAAAAAAAAAAAAAAAAAATCATATATGATATATATGTATATATATATATATATATTTTTTTTTTTTTTTTTTTTTTTTTTTTTTTTTTTTTTTTGCGCCCCAGCGTCTGTATAAACATTTGCTATGATTTGAATTTATCAGACGGGGCCCAGATATACATACCGCCCAGCGCTTTTCGTCGAGTGTTTCTTTTAATTTTATATCAGTATGAGCTTAATCAATAGACATAAATCATTTTGAAGTTTTTTATACTCAGGGTGAATTCCGTCGTGAAATGTTCTCTGTTTTTTTTTTTTGTTGGAGGTTTTTTAATCACTGTATTACCAAAAACTGAACCTTAATCAATGATGCAATTTTTTAAAATTTCTTTCACACTACTCAGTCTACTGCGACCCCAGCTTCAACTCCACGCATGCTCAGATGATTATACACCACGACTCAGAAGACCGAACTCACGTGGTTGACAAAGCGTCGGCTGGAGAGTACCAGAAGATGGTGACGTACGATGGGGTCACAATAGAACAGTTCACGGCACTCTTTTCAAACGATATCGACGAGGTGTACATTGCCTGTGTGCAGTCTTTCCAATACGAATGCTATGGTGAGAGAAATATCAAGCTTTTTTTATGGCTTCAGCGACTATCTTGATTTAAATTAATGATCAAATAAACGAAACTTCATAGTTATCCCTTTGCTCATGATATAAGCATGGGACGGCCATTATTGATGGAGTCCCCCATTCAATCAAATGATTACCTAATCAGGGTCAGTGGCCCGATAAGCAAATTTCTTGATTTTCTTTTTCTCTGCTCATGAAATGTCGGCCCGACATAGAACGGCTACAATGTACTAGATGAAATAATGCAGAGATGAATTTATTCAAACAACCAACTGGTTCTACGACATGTGCTCCGGGGACACTTTATTACGCTAATTGAACTCCCAATTCCAACCCCGGACCAAACACTGCTACTGTCCCTAAACCCCCAACTCTAAACTAGTCTGCAGACACAGACCCTATTTTGACACTTAAACACAATTCCATAAAGCCTTGAGTAGAGTACAACTCTGCCAGTCTCTGGTTGTGTCAAATAAGGTCAGGAGCATATGGTAGTCTTGTAGTTAAAGACATTCTAGGGTTCGTCCCAGCCTGCGAACCAACCCTGAACCTAAGCAATAACTTAAAGGGTACCAATCACCAAAATTATTTTGCTCTGTATGTTGGAGGTTCCATGTCGTTATATCTAAAATATGGGCTCCATACGTCACTTCTATACAGAGATATATATATTACACTCTCTGTAAGCGTAAAAGCGACTCGTGAGTAGACTACCCGTATACGCACTAGCCAAGATAAGGGCTCGCGCGGAACCCAGCTCGGAGTTCGGTTCCGAGTGAGTACCTTCATGTTATCCATTATTTCCGTCATACTCCTGAACTGCTCAAGTATAGAATGCCAGATAAGGATCTTTGATGTTAATTTCGTACTCTCTAGCTGTACACAAATTATTTTTCAGGTGACTGGTACACTTCAATTGCAAACCCTGTCCCTGGTCCAATATCTTTGACGAAATAAAGCCCGGAACAAATGTTTCCAGAGCAAATGTCGGGTCACCCAGTGGCGGATTTAAGGGGGGCACTTCAGCCCGTGTCCCCTACAAAGAAAAGAGCACATTGTGCCCTCCCTTTTAGAACTGATAACCTTTTTTCTTCTTTTCTTTTCTCCCTTTTTTTTTGTTTGTTGCTTGTCAGAGAATTTGTAACGATAAAGAGAGCCCCCCCCCCCCCATATGATGAACTTTTCTTTTTGCTTGTCAGAAAATGTTCTGAGATTTGTGCCCCCCCCCCTTACAAAATCCTGGATCCGTCCCTAGGGTCACTAACCGTCTAATCAATCTTTGTTTTATCTTGCATGATACCTTAGCCTCCACTCTGCTGAAGAACGACATGAGTTGGTTTGTGGATCGTCAAGGACAGGCCAGGACAAACTTTGGGGTTGCCAATGAGAGTCTTTCGTCATGCCAATGCGGTGTCGATGGAAGCTGTAGCAGTACGTATACAAGAAAGAAATAAAATACAAAAAGATCACAAACATGTACTTATAAACCAAACACCAACTGTTGTTAAAGTACAGGCTTGTAATTCTTTGTATATTTGTTTGTTTTGCTGTTTTGCTTTCGAGCAGCCAGATTCTATTCAATAATATTCCCTGTAATAAACTATAGTCATCTTGATCGCAAAGACTCTGACAAATTAACTCCAGGGAAATCAAATAACCCAGCGCATAGCTGAATGAGAATGTGCCATTCTAACAACAACCTTTTATATACAGTAATCAGAACATAATTTCTAATAAGGTATTTATAACATGAATTAACAGTCTTTGTGAATACGTTTGACCGAGAGTGCAAGTGGGTATTGTAAACAGTTGAAGGAGCATGGGATAAGTTGAAAAACCTAATTTAAAGGAGAGGAATTAGCTTGCTCTTGATAGGTTGGGTTCAAAAGATTTCCATAAGACTTTTATCCTTTAGAAAAAGTTATAATCAATAAGACCAAAAATCTATGCTCAAGTTGGATAAATTGACAGATATCTACCCATTTGTTTTGTTAGGTGCATCTGAGCTGTGCAACTGCGACTTTGACGCAATCAGCTGGGCAGAAGACAGTGGCGACATCAACGACTTCAATGCCACTTTCCTTCCCGTCACCCAACTCAGGTTTGGTGATACGGCAGGAGGGGTCGGTAATGAAGAGGGCTACCACACCCTTGGACCACTCATCTGCAGCACGGGTCCCAGTAAGTATGTTTGGAACTGCTCTGGCCATGCACCTATAATATCCCCATTGTCGGTCATGGTGTACCCACCCCATTATGTCGGCCGGAGTGTATCTTCCCCCAGTGTTGGCCAGGGCAGTAGGTAAGTAAATCGACTCATCGCATGCAGTAGCAAAAACGCGCTCTTTCCTATCTTCCGACGCGTACCGTGCCTGTAGTCCACAATGCTTTTTACTTCTTTATTTTTTTTAAAGATTAGAAATAAAATACCCCCCCCCCAAAAAAAAAAAAAAAAAAAAAAAAAAAAATCAAAAGCATGCGTAGCAACTTCATCCCTTCCTGCTCCCGTTCGCGGTCCCCTCCCAAACTTTTCTCCCAAAGCTAGGTACAGGTCACCTCTGAGGGATCTCCTGGGAGTCTTCCAGCAAGGGTATAGGCTTTTTTGGCATCACTGTGGCAGCGGCACCACGACCAACGGTACTCTACCTACCAGCCTCATGGGTCCTGATGGTGCTGTAGGGGGAAGGTACGAATCCTCATGGATCATGAAGGATCATCACTGCAGGGGCAATGGTCTACCAGCATCATCCGATGGACACAGTCATCGGCTTCATCCGGACCAGAGGCATCTACCAATCTCCTATCTCCAGAGGGTGACCATCGCAGGTTCTACTTAGACTGAGGGTACTAATCCTACCGGGTCAGACGGGCTGGACGACGAGAGGAATCTACCTTTATATTCTACTGGCCAAGATCTTCAGGTATGAAATCGATTGAAGCTAAAACAGAAATGTATATACTCTTGATATTGTACACTGTTGTAATTGGAAACTTAAATGGAATATAAACATGATAGAACGAGACTAGATAGCTTTGAATGCATCTGGTAGTGATGTTCCAGTTACACAGTATATTGTTATTTTCTTTTGTTTTCTGAAGCATGTACATCAAAATGTATCAAGCAAACATAAAATAATAACTTGTTGATCCGATCTTTGTTTGGATGACATTTCTTACAGGCTTATTTTTTTCACAGTTATCTGGTTAGGGCTTGGGTTGCGATTAGAGTGGGGTAGGATTTTAAGTTAGAGTTAGGATTCTGGCCAGTGTTGGGTCAAGGGTTGAAGTTACGAATTCGTGGAGTGTTAGAACTTACGTGCGGTGCGATATTGTCGGAGGAGGTTAAAGTTCTTCAATGGAAATTTGTAATTGATAATGATCGCACTATAAGTCCAAAATAATCTTGACAAAGTTTCAATTTCGTTTCATCAATTAGCCTTCCATCACTTGATTTTTCAGATAGGGGTTTCCCCGGGAATTTCATGACGGTCTACACAACAGCGTCATCCGCAAGCGATTCTTCTGATGACACCATTAACTCGTTTTCATTTCATCAAAATGAAGTATTTCCTGCAGACGACCATAACATGCCAATCGAAATGTGAAGAAAATAATGGCTGCCAGGACGTTGACCAGTTGACTTACGAAGCAATCGTAAAAAGTGGATTCATAGGCTTGTTTCAAAAATATCATCGGCAGTCCAGAGAGCAGTAGGTGCAGCTGTTGTGCTTAGAGGCAAAATTGCAAAAATTTCTGGAGGCAAATTTCGAAGTTTTAGAGCTTCAACGAAAAAGTCGTAACAATCAATCACGACCCATCCCTTCGTCACCCCCCCCCCCCTTTTTTTTTTTTTTTTTTTTTTTTTTTTTTGCTTTTTGTCGGAAAATTGTGTATCATTCGACACATTTCGAAATCTGGAGACCGGCTTTCATTGCAAATGTCAATGTTTGAGGATACCCCTCCGGCGATTAAAAAAAATGCCACCCTCTCTTAAAATTTGGTCGAACATCCCATTCGAGATCATCTCGCGACGCCCCTGAACACTCAAAACTCTCGCGGAACCATCAGATTAGATTGATAGAAGCGTCTACGTCTCGGGCTGTTTTTCGATTCATTTATTTGTTTTAAAACATTAAATTCTTTTCAGGGCTGTTATTGAGTTAGACGTATAAGAAAGAATACGTGTTGTTAATCTTTAAACTTTATTTTTAAAGTGACAAAATTACTCAGGTTTTTTCCGCAAACTTTCAATGTTGTGCTATGATACTCTAAAGACATGTATTATCAGCAGTTGACTGCCTTAGTGGTAGATACAGACACTGATTGTGTTCGATATCATATCATTGATATTTTCTTGGATTAAGTGAAATTTATTGTCATAATGTATTTTTGTATTCACTTTATATTTTGTAACATATAATATATGAAATTAGTTGTTGTATGTATGAATCTCACCATGTATCAACTATCGAATATTAAAGAATACGAAATATTAACTATTTTATAACTGAGAAGAATTCAATGGTCATATATTATGTTATGTTTAAATTCAGTTTTCGTATTTGTTGAGGAGGAAAGTAATATATAGAGAGAAATGGCACGAAAATGCATTTTTAATCCTTTCCATATCTGTAAAAGATCATATAACATTGATTCAGATCTGAGCCAAACACGAATTTTTTTGCTATGTGTGATACAGATAAACTGCATTTTATATCTTTCGACGCTGACTAAAGACTCAATAAACCTGTAGGCCTATTCCCCAATACTTTTGTAAAACAATAAAATTAAATTTCCTCCATCAATCACATTCTAAATGTTTTTTAATCTTATAATTATTATGTCATACTTAAATACAAAACTACCATTTACTTGTTTACTTTCCTATTAGATATTTTGAATCTCTGAAATATTCCCAGCCTGGTAAACACCTACGTATTATGTAGACACATGCGTCATGAATTTACACACAATTATGTGTAAATTTATGACGTAGGTACAATTCATGTGTTATAAATATTAGTAGTGATGCATTGTCAGCGGTTTATTATGTGATATGTTTGTAAAAACTCAGATATTGGTTTTTGTTGCATATGACCTGAAAATATTAACCATAATAAGCCGGTTCGAAATTTGTGTGATCTGATGATGGGCGGGGGGGGGGGGGGGGGGGGGGGGGGGGTGTCCGGACAGTTAACAAAAATTAACCTCTCAATTTTGATGTATCAAGTAACACTAAACCCAGTGAATATCTGCAATTCATAATTCTGTCAACCTATCTTGTCAAAGATTCATGAAAATTTATATCAAAAACTCATACTCCACTCTACTTTGATTTACCAAGTATGCATCAATAAAACTAAATTTGTTACATGACTGAATGAATTGCTAACATGTTTAGAAATTCGTGTTTTGTTAATGTTTTCATAGACACATTGTTTTTCATTCGTAATTAATTTCAGTTAACTTATACGTTATCCATCTGGCATACTTTTGTTATTAGCTGGAAAATTAATATTTATCGGAATAACGAAACTATAACCAGATGAATTTATGATCCTTTGTTCCTAAAACAGCATATTTGAAAGTAAAATGATATTTGCTTTCAAATAGTTTGAAATAAATTATCACTGAGAAAGGCGCTCATATAAACACAGATATTAATGGAAACATTATTTTTCAGATAATCAAATAGAGTGCAAGATAGAGAGATGAAGAGGAGAGAGATATTTAAACCGATAAAGAGGAGAGAAGGTAAGAGAGCGAGAGAGAGAGAGAGAGAGAGAGAGAGAAAGAGTTGAATTATAGGGCAATCCATGATGAATATTAATCACATGTCATACGCAAACAATGGAAATATGGAACCAAACTTGAAATCGAGAATATCATTTTACACGATAATATAATATATGAAACTAAAAACATACGCATATTCAAAACTGATTTATGTGAGCTCTTTGGCTCCGACGCCTGAATGGGTTTTCAAAGAAATTGAGGAGATCTGCTTTAATTTTCTATGGCGAAAAAAGAGAAGATAAAAAGAAGTACTTTGTATCTTGATTACAAACAAGGAGGATTGAAAATGCTTAACTTTAGACTTTTTGTGAAGGTGCAAAGGGTGATGTGGATCAAAAGACTTGTAACTGGAGACCAGAAAGTGAAATGGAAAAAGTACTTCAAATTTTTACCGAGACCATTTGGAGGAAATCTAATTTTCTATTGTAATTATTTACCTAACATGATCAACATACAGTTAGTACTACCAGGAAATGTTAAATATTTGGTTTGATATGAGTGCGTTTATTAAAAAAGATGCAACTAATAAAAGAAATGATTTTTTTTTTCAATAATAGGTGTATTCATAAGAAAGGAAAAACATATTTTCATGAAAATCTTTTCTTTAAAAACACATATAGATTGTACCATATTATAGATGAAGAAGGAACACTGAAGTCAGACACTTATTTCAGATGTATGGGACTACATGAAGAGGAAATAGCAATGATTAAAGAAATATATGCAGACACGCCTGAAGAATGGAAAATCGACTTAAGAAAGCATACTTCAGTTGACGGTTTAAAAATAGAATTTATGTTTTCAAAGAAAACTTTTCAAATTGAATCAGTTTGTTCAAAAAATTGGTATAGGGCGTGCATACTAAGATAGCCGACATTCCTGTTAGTTTTCATAATTTACAATTATCATACAATATTTCGGTAAAAGAAATTGAAAAGGTTTTTTGTCGTCCTAGATTAAACACATTGGATAATGAATTGAGAGAATTTCAATTTAAATTGCTCTATAATATTATTTTTCTGAACCATCATTTATACAGGTTTCACTTCATATCAAGCGATCAATGCTCATTTTGCGGTAAAGATGAGGAAACTTATAGGCATATATTTTTTGAATGTGAAATGGTAACAAAATTTTGGGAACGGTGTAGTAACATCTTAGATCTTCCCATTCTTAAAGACATGATTTGGAAGGAAGTTCACATTGGATTAGAGGAAACAACTGAAGATATAGGCAAATAATCAATCATGTTATTTCATTAATTAAATATTTGATATATCTCAGTCGGGAGAAAAAGAAGCCTCCAAGTATTGAAGAAATAGGAGAAAAGCTGCTTAAAAGTAAACAAGAAGAAAGAAAGATTGCTACCGAACGGAATACTTTGACACTACACTGTAAGAAATGGGAACATTTGAAAGTAACACACACAAGCATGAAACGAAAACATACAATGGGCATGATGGGTGAGGAGTGGAGAGGTCCGCCTGGTTCGCGATCGTGTGGAGTTGACGGCTCTCTGCCGCTATAGACTGCCCTCTTCTATTCTATTCTCTTTTCTTCTTTATTTTTGTTTGTTTTGCTTGTTTGTCTGTTTGTTGTTTGTTTGGATAGGGGGCAGGGGGAGGCTTTGATCTATAATATTCGTTCGGTATGATTGATTTGAATGTACTATGTATTATATTATGTATTTCTGAAGGCTGTATAATTTTCTATACATTCTGATAATTGTGTTATGTACATCAACTAAAAATTAAGTTGTATGATTTTCATTTGTACTGAATGAATGCAATAAAGAATGCTACAAAACAAAACAAAACAAAACAAAATATTTGAGCCTGCCAACACTGGACTTCATTGGGCTGTCATTTTAATATGTATGTATGAAGTCGAAGTGAATAACGAATTTCGTGAGAAGGCAGCAAAATTCGAATTTTCGCGCATCCTGCGCATAGGGTTTCATCAGGAAATGATGAAATTTATTTGAAAAGCATCCAACATAGCAAAGCCGTGCGCAACAAAGCAAGAGTGTAGTACAAGGAAATTTCTCTTGATAATAATAATAACAACAACAACAACAACAACAACAACAACAATAATAATAATAACACTAATAATAATAATAATGATAATAATAGTTATAATGATGATGATACTAATAACAATAATAATAACAATAATAATAACAATAATAATAACAACAACAACAATAATAATAATAATAATAATAATAATAATAATAATAATGATAATAATGATAACAATAATAACAATAATGATAATAACAATAATCATCATCATAATCATCTTATTTAGCCTATAAAGCCTTATCAGCATTAACAATTACTGATTAACAGCAAGGATTGAACACAGGAACTCTCGTAAATCAAGAGTCTTCACCAATATACATGATATATCGAAGTGCTCTCACTCAACCTTATTTTAATTTTCCCATTTTTCTTATCATTTCCCACTTCATCTTTGCTCACAACTATCACTGAGCCGGGATATTAAATATGAAACAAATAACTGCACAGTTGTACAAATGTATGAATATCCTTAAATATAGAAAAGTAAAAGCCCAGGAAAATCACAAACAGATTCTGAAGCTGAAAAAAGGCGTCCCATCAGCATTATCAGCAGATGTATTTACGGAATTATCATACTTGCTGTTCTACTGCTAAGGTTCCACGGTACCACGGGTTTAGTGGTTTAATCTTCATAATCTTATTCCTAAGGATTCAAGTCCCGCACTTAACGTCTCAACCTGTGCTAAATGTTAGACCTCGATCTATCAGAGAACAAGAACCTTTCACTCTGATGCCACGGATTTCAAACAAAATGAGCAACGATTTTTTAAATTCAATTATTCTATCTAATACAACATTCTCTTACTACCAGCGCCACGCCATCTTTATTTCGTAATATTCGTTATGATTACATGGTCTTATTTTCCCAGTTTAGACTCACCAGTATATTGGATTTCCCGTTTCATTTGCCTTTACTACGCGCGGTATTTTAGTCATCATTTCATCATTTTGTGCTTTAATCTGTTAATCATAAAGTATCAGTCCACGTACACGAACGTGATAAGCATGACTTTTATTAGAATCGATGCTGTTGTCACCAATTCACTCCTTTCATAGTGTTTATAGAACAAAAGAGGGAAATCACAGTCTATGCGTCACCTCCTCTGCTTATGTTTATTTAGAAAGGCACCAAACCTATTTCAATGCCTTGTCGAAACTGAAATAACGAATAGAGTGAGTAAAACATGACAGGGGTTTGATCATGAATATGTCGCAGATTACATTCTTCTATAAAATAGAATGTTTTGATAGAGAGTATCCTATTAGCTGATCACATGACACTCGATAATTTGTTTTATGAGTGAGTGGGGTGTAATGGTAGGAGTGGGGAAGGGTGTGTGGACGGGAGAGACAAAAAGAGAGGGGGTGAGAGAGATAGGGAGGAAAGAATAAATTATCTAGCCTCATCAGAAACTGACATGCGAAGTAGTAATTCAAAGCAGTTGGCAAACAATGTCAAAAGGGGTGGGGTGGGAAAAGGGAAATTCGATTTTTTTTTTTTTTTTTTTTTTGGGGGGGGGGGGAGCGCATTTAGTATGTTTAGTATGTTGATATGTTGATGATTCACATAAAATTGCCTCTAAAAGTGCCCTCCAATTTTCCAAATACTATGAATCAAAGGTCTGGGTCATCATGTTAAGACACTTCTGATTTTTTTAAAGAACATGCTTATGATAATAAGGAGTTTCGGCGCCGACATTCGGAAATAAATGACCATCATTATCCCATATGACAATCTGTTAATTGAAAGGGTTGTTTTTTCCCCCATAGAAGCAGTATTTGAAGAATTGAAGAAATGACGGACAAAATATTTAGACAGAAAAAAACTGTAACCGAATTTGATATTAACATAATTGTCATTTTACTGCTCATTGTTTAGATTTATGTTCTATTACATAAGTATTATTGAAATTTCGCAAGCTTCATAAGCTTTATTTTTTTCCGTGAGGAAGACAATTATTGGACCAATAAATGAAATGAAAGGAATAATTATAAACATAATGTGGATTTGTATAACACCTAATACATCTTCGATGCTTTTTTGTTTTTGTTTTTGTTTTTGTTTTTGTTTTGTTTTGTTTTATTTTGTTTTGTTTTTGTTTTGTTTTGTTTTGTTTTGTTTGTTTGTTGTTGTTGTTGTTGTGTGTTGTTTGTTTGTTGTTGTTGTTGTTGTTGTTTTGTTGTTGTTTTTTTTTTTGGGGGGGGCGATTTTACAGATGTATTATTACCCTGGTCATCGGATTCAGGCTTGCCCTCACATAATGCATCTGACGTAAATATTCAAAACTGGATGACAAGCGCCATTAAAACTCCTTGATTAAACCAAATTCAAGAAGAAGAAGAACTTCACTTCTCCACTCCATGCACTAGACAGCACAGCAAATCGCCATTTTACGGGCGCGCAATCCACTCACATTGACTTTATCCTACCGGGGTAAAAACCAAGGGGGTACTATAGGCAAGCTTGCCTGTACCTCATTGGTACCCATGCACTTAACACCAGGGTGGAGAGAAGGAATGCTCAAAGACATAATCTAGAGCCGTGCCGGGGATCGAACTTCTCATCTCCAATCACGTGTTTATAAGTGACCACTCGACTACGACACCTTTAAATGAAATGGAAGTGAATTAAATCAAAATTGAAGAATTTTAGCCAGGTTCCTCGTTCCACATGTTCTAGGAGCTACAATCTTGAAGGACAAAATTTTCTTAATTTCCAAACATGAAGTAATACTTTGCTTCATTTTTTCCTCATAAAATTAGTAATAGCATCATCTTCTTTATCCTATACGACATTAGTGTACGGAACATGTCTCACGTGTTACAAGAATATATATGCAATCATAGCTTCAGACCCAAAGTTTAGAAATAAATTTTCACTCAATAAAAGAATATCAAAATCCATAATGATAATTAACTAAAACTGCCTTCTGATGTAAAACTATAAACAGGTATGGAACAAGTTGTCTGGAATAGGCCAATATTCTTTGGCAGACAAGAAGCTTTGTCATGTTAAACAATGGGGAAATTTAATCCTCGGTCTATCTTCCTTTGTTATGCACACGTTTTACATACAAAGACTTAAACCCAGCGCCGGTTCTAAATTTTTAGTAGAAAAGGACCAAATAAAAGCATTTTGTACCAGTATTAGCTCAAGCGTATAGAACATAGTCTAGATTCAAAGACTACTGTATACACAGCTTCTCGAGCTTGACCTTGTCACGCTATTGACCTGTTGAATGAGTATCCTCCACTGAGCTGGTCTGAGAAATGAGTTGTACAGGACAGGTCTTATATACTTTGAACATCCCTCTCGCAGCTTTGAATGTGTCAAATTCTGGATTGTTGTCGAAAGTGCGTCATATCTTTTCTCGTAATATCAGCTACAAAAAAGGTAAGATGGTATTGCTTGTTATCTTATTACCAGCATGGCTAGCTACGGTGATTACCTTCGGGAAACTAATTGATGTTTACAAAACCTCTGACCAGTCAAACCGCAGGTCCCCCCAAAGTGCTCTATTTTATTTCCAGCTCTAGATCTGCTTGACTGGACTGGGTCAGTCTCGGAATATAATTACCAGGAACCACCATGCATGAACATCTTATTTCCAAATGAATTAATGGACTAGTTAACGTTTATCGATTGTCATGATTTATACCTCAAATAAAAGGAGAGGAATTAAAGATTCGTGACATACTTTACATGTCTATGATAAATGTGATAACAGTGGTGAAAATAATGTTATTTCATGACCCCCCCCCCAAAAAAAAAAAAAAAAATGGAAACGAAACGAAAAGTAAACCTGCAAAGAACTCGCATAGTTTTGAACCAGGTTGATTGGACATGTGTGTGAAGGGCGATGACGGGCTGTACTTAACAAATATTGAAATATGATAATTGTTATCAATTTACACTTAATGACAGGGTCCGGATCCAGCAAAATGTAACCGAAGCGAAGTACATATTGGGTTTTTCAGCCAGTTGAGTTCACCTAACAGGCTAGGTGTCATTTGGTTTTTCAAATATAACGCCCCTGCAGGGTGACCTTAATTGCCAGCCAATCATAGTGCTCGAATCAGATCTATGGTCTTGACAATTTCAAGGATACTTGGGTTGAATATGGTCGATCCCGACCCTTTCATAAATGTATGGGTGTTTTGAATATGATGATATAAAGATGAGAAAGTTGAACGCTTTCATGCATATGCGTTTTGATAGTGGCTCATATACTTTTGACGACTTAAAATCTTATAAAGAAAAGTGTTTTGTTTTAGTATTTCATCACTTATTTTCAACTACTTATTATTTGAATAGTAAGTTAAACAAGGTATGTCTGTGTTGGTAAACTATCCATTTATCTTCCCAGTAAATTTGATGATCATAGCATTAATATTTTATGAGTTATATAATATACATTCAAAACGGCTCACTGGTTGCAAGAAGGGTGCCATTTTTGCTCATTTGCATACGACCTGCGGTTTCACTGTGACCTTTTGAGGTCAAGCACGCGTGCGCTATTGTTTTCTGTTTATTTCACTGATCTATATTTCGTGGGCAGTCCTTTTGAGACACATTTTTGATATACATGGGAATAATGATAATGTGAAACCCACAATTTCATCGTTACCGGAACAAAATTTTCTCTTATTTTCTTGCGCATTTCGTGAATCTTCTATTATTACACAAAGGGAATATAATCTGACAAAGCGATGGCTGTATAACTATGTCGGCATTCATGACGTCTTGCCAACCTTGAAGTACCAAGACTTACAATTCGTTTGATTGGAATCATGAACAGCCATCATCGGGGAAACATTAAGTGTTCCGAATCTTTTATAAAATGGCGAAGTTGTTCATTTTTTGAAAACTGAATTGTCAGCAGTGTAATTTGTTCCCCAGGCCTGTGTGCCTCGTAATGATCTATTGACTTCAAGTATTAACATGAGTTATCGTTGTTGTTGTTGGGTGAAGTGAAAAGTTGTGATCGTTTTCGTTGACAATCCAAACATCGATTTCTATACCCTGGCCCTGCGGTCATGATAAATCCTTCGCATGCCGCATTAACTGTCTACAAGGTTGAATACTGATGTGTAAATCACTGCATGCTCTGTATAGATAACTCTGTTATATACAAGCTCGTCTTGCACATGAATATAAATTTTGGAGCACATCTCATGGAAAAAGATGTAGTCAATAGTTGATTATTACAAGGGACATGCATCGTTAGACAAATCTGAGGGGGAATAAACTTTCCGACGAGTTAGCCCCAAATCAAAAACTGCGTACCTAGCTTTCATTCGGCTCTGTTCCGATCTCCTCTATACCTTGAACTTTGTCGCAAGTGTGTCATTCGTGGTTTGTTGACAAGCAGTTTCAGATGTAGCAGCTTTTTTTAACAATGAAAATAATTTTGCATAAACCCTTTTGTTACTTTGGCGTCATGGATAACCGTGTTACACTTTTCCCAACTGAAATTTGATATTAGCATGTTTAGTGTAATATCCAGGCACATACCCAAATTCATCACTCCATATAGTACATGTACCTTGAAACTCGTGTCATTAATCAAATGCCTGCTGAACTCGAGGCGAAGGAGGCGTCATTTTAAATGCATTATCACCTGCCACAGTCAAGCCTGTAAATGCAACTTAGCCATACTCCTAGCTCTGCTTAAAATATAATTTTACTTTCTTCATTTTGCATTCACTTTTTGAACTACATATAATTTTACTTTCTTCATTTTGCATTCACTTTTTGAACTACATACATATATATCACACTCAAATAGCGCATCTAACCGCCCCCGACGCTGATGCAGTCCTGTGCCAGCCAATGTGGGCGTAGGGCCCGTTGCACATGAGGCGTTGTTTCCACTGCAACATTTTGTTTAGGACATTCAATAAGAAAAATGCCCAGAAAAGGTCCAGGCGCAGTCTCCAGGCCCAAAAGCAAGTGCGATCCTGGCGATGGCCATGCATGCGCAAGGTTTCAGAAATTGTCCGAAAATCAACTTCGACGGAACTTTGGCTGAATAATCTACTGGTATAAAAACCACTGGGTACATGCAGAACATTGCCATGATTGCGTGGCAACTCATCTGCAACTACTAGTAGTCCATTTGACGCTCCCATACAACCAACAGAGTACCTACAAAAGTTCCTTCCGTTACTTTTTGTTGATTTGTAATCATAAGTGGTCACAGAACAGTTTCATCTTTGTTGCCCAAGGGGCAACCTTGAGCAGACTGCATAATTTGCGCATCAAAATGCAATTTGTTGTTCATCTTATGCAATGCAACCTGTAATGCAACGAAGGGAGGTTATACCAAGGAATTGTATTGTATCACAGGTTTTCATTTCACAAGATTAACAACACTGTTAGCATTGGGTGCAGTTGCACACATTGTGCGTAGGTTGTCTTGGGCTGAAATTATTCATTGTTCAGAGAAAACATGGGATCATAAATCCCCCCCCCCCGAAAAAAAAAAAAATCAACGTAAAGAACTTGTTCATAAAATGTTAAGCCGACTAAGGGGTTACATGTGTCCGATAAGGATAACGATAACGAGATTTTCAATTAAATGTACACCATGTACACCCTACCATTTACGTGTGGGTATGCTCGTGTCTGTTTATAGTAGGACAGCTCTAGGGTGTACCTTTAATGAAAAATCCCTTCATCGTTATCGGACAAATGGGACCAGCCCTTAAGCCGTCGTGATCTTGAGACAGCCTTTTGTTCACTGCTCACTGTGGCATAAATACAAGTCAATTGAACATTCATTTTGCCCCTTTTGGAGTAGTGGAATAACGCCTCTTGTTCAACGGGCTTAAGCTACAGTATAATAATTCCCCGATACAATGGTCGATTAATGTGGTCTACAGTGCGTCCCAGAAAAAAAGTTTGACACAGATGGTTTACAGGGTAGCTCTAGGGTGTACCTTTAATGAAAAATATCATTATCGTTATCAGACAAATGTGACAGGCCCTTAAAGATAAAGGTGAGTTCTGGTCAGGAGGCTGAATTGCGAAAGAAACTGCCTCAAAGCAATTGGGAAGTTTGATTATATAGCACATAAGAATTGGTGTATGCTTTAAGGTTCTGGAAGCACCAAAATGTTAAGAGATTGACTCAATCCTGCTGAGAGTCACATGCACTGCACACAGAAATCTGTATATGGGACCACACACAAATGTTTGGGCCTAACATTTCAGCTGTTTCTTGTCATATTATGAATGTGAGGGCATTTGAAGAGCAATCCTCTTCAGGGAACATTTCTACTACGATAATCTTTCAAACTAACATAAAAAGAATGAGAAAGCTCACAAATTATTTTTTTTACCTTTCCCAGAACTCAACCTTCCCTTTAATACATTTTTCTGGTACCTCGATAAGCATGCTCTTATATGTCATCATTGTCATAGGCATATTCAATACTCTGCAGAGTTATTGAGGATTGAGACATGGCTGACGAAAACTTCTACGACGTTGGACTCTTCAAAGCCTGGGATTATGTCGTCCTCGCAGCGATGCTGGCCGTTTCGGCTGGCATTGGCATCTTCTATGCCTTCACCGGTGGCAAGCAGTCGACTACCCGTGAGTTCCTGCTCGCCAATCGTAACATGAACCCGATTCCGGTTGCGATGTCGCTGGTAGCAAGTTTTGTCTCGGCGATCACCGTACTGGGAACGCCCGCCGAGATGTATCTGAACGGACCGATGTACTGGTTGTACGGGATAGCTTTCATCGGCACCGGCCTTATTGCATCGCTCTTCCTTCCTACGTACCACCGACTGGGAATAACGAGTGCGAATGAGGTAAATACTGAAAGGTCATCTTTGTGACAATGATTGATGATGAATATGAATATGGTGATGATGATGATAACAATAATAGTTGAACTTATAATTTTTCCCCCGGAGGACACAAAACAGTGGCTATTGTTGTATTAGACAGGTTTCTTTAGCGGAATTTCTACATTAAGGCGAACGACCATTCAACGAATTTCATTTCACCTGGGTCGAGATTGGCAAATGCAGATTTAATAATGTGTTGTAGTTTTGTCCTGCGAAGGGGATTTGAACCACTTTCCGGGTGGTCCGTTGTCCAGTGACTTAATTTGAATTTGAATTCATTAATTCATCAGTCATGTAACAGATATTCTTCTTCCGTTGGTTTAAGAATAACAAAAAACATTTTACAACAAGGTGAAGAAGAATAATGCGGAGTACAAGTAAACAAAAAACGAGGACAACACAAACTACAAACCAGTGTATAATTTTCAAAAATGAAATAAGAAAAAAGAAATTCAACTGACGCTCTCCCATATAATTTATGAAGAAAGAGAAGATTTGTGTGTTTCTGTTTAATTCAGAACCCCCCCCCCCCCCCCGAGAACTGATGTTTGATAACACTGGGTATACGGAACTATCGCGTGTGTCTCTAACACAGCTTTTGGTGACTGCCTTTCGATCGGACACTTTTGAGCTTCCGAAACACGAAAAATCGAAATCTAGAAACTGAATATTTCATAAAATACAGCTCTGTTTTCGAAACCATGTCGCCTTATCATGCTTATGGAATCTACTTTTGAGTAACAATTGTAGCTTTAGGCATATTAGGAGAAATGGAATAATAATAATAATAATAATAATAATAATTACATTTATAGGGCGCTTTATACGGGCGTTTCTAAGCGCACAGGTGGTCTTTCTAACTCAGTATACATGGTACATCCAATAGCTTTAAAAGCAACAAAATGAAATAAAATATTACTAATACAATACAGTTAAATAAAACTAACTACTTGTGTGCGCCTCCGGTATACTATGACTGATTAAAAAGGTGGGTTTTAAGAAGGGTTTTAAATGATTCAGTGGGTGGGGCATTTTGAATATGGGGTGGGAGTTTGTTCCAGAGGGTGGGGGCAATAGATGAAAAAGCACGGTCACCATATCGGGTTTTCGTACGTGGGCCGTGAATTAATTGCATAGAGGAAGATGAACGGAGGGATCTGACAGAAGAGGAGGATCGTAGGGAGACTAGGTCTTGAAGATATTTGGGGGGCAAGATTATGTGATAATATGCATCAGAGTATGATTTAGATATAACTGTAAGAAATAATTATGGTCCCAGCATCTCTGCAATGTAAGAATCAAACAATAACGTGCTACGACCTTTATAATTTTATTTCACAACAAATTTATGCATCGTTTGAAATGATTTAACCAGTAAAAGGTTGTTTTTATTATAGGCCTGTTGGATGACGGTCATTTTATATTTTTGTGTTTTACACCAGGGCTCCTCGTCTATAACTGATCAGCAAGTCCAACATGCCCAAGGAGGTACTTGGTAAGCTTACCTAGTACCTCCTTGGTAAGTCATAAAGAGTTTTCATGCTAATTTGGTGCTTTTTCGTCCGCTCTAGAAAGTTTCGCTAACCCACCCCATTAAATCCCAATCTGTTTTTAAAGTAAAGCAGCAATTCAAAAGGTGCGTTATATCGCCCCTGATAGCGAGAGACTTGTTGAGCATCCGCTCCTGTTATAAAGATGTTATTGTTATTGTCATGGCATCTGTTAACACACTTTGCATGCAGTAAAGAAGAGAAATGTTATTAGCCTTACACCAGTATGCATATGATACAGTTCGGTATCGCATGCACGATCAACAAGCGACTGAGGTTAAAAACCCCCTCCAATCTGACCCAAACCCACTTTTCACATGGTGTAATAGCAATCATATGGAATTAAACACTTTGAAATCCAAAATTATGCCTGTATTCAGATCACGGAAAGCTGTCAACCTCAGGTGGTTGAGTAATATAGATATCTTGGCACCATTTTTTTTCACGTGATCTTTTCTGATCCAAACATGTTGATTTTGTCACAGGTGAATGTTCAAGACTGTCTCGGTTCATCAGAAGGACTGTTGATTCTAGAAACCATTTGATACTCAAACGTCTTTTCTGTGCTTTGATTACTAGTATGGTGTAGACCGATCATAATGGTATCCCAGTTTGGCTCCCACATGAAAAGAATATCAATGCACTTTGAGCCCTTTCGACGACGTTTGACTGGTTTCATTCAATGGCCCAAACAATGCCACATACGAAAAGTGCCTGGCAGTTTTGAAAAAGGCACCGTTGTGTAATAGATTATTTGACTTGTAAGCCTCTTTCATAGTAAAATGCCTTTTCTGCTTGTATGATATGCGACCGCATATACCTTCCCAGCCCAACAGAAAACTAATCGAATACAAAATAATCTTCTGTAAGTTTTTGATCCAACATTATGTTAATTACACCTCGCAAGAGAGCCAACGCTGATCATATTTTAGTAGGCTGATTTCCTCTCTAAAGCTGTTACACTGGCAATGTCTGCCTGACACAGCGACAACCACAATGTTGTATGTATAATTATATTCCATCAATCAAAACAATACCAATATACTGATTGCCTCTAGAAATTTTTTGAAGGAAACCGTGATCGATGTTTTACTGCGAATGCTGTCTCAACAATTCGTATTGTGTAATAAAGTATCTTAATGGTTTGCTCGAAATTTGTCATAATTTTTAAACAAATTGTCTTCTTGCAGTACCTTGAGAAGCGTTTCAACAGAGCAACACGATTGTTGGGAACTCTTTTGTACTTCGTTCAAACGGTAATACTAGGGTGTATTTAAAGCTCCTTTTCAGGCCAGAATCAGCTTTTTGAAACGCTTTTATCCAATACACGGTTGGTTGTGTCCGGAGCTCTTTTTCGCAGGAGCACTGTTTCAAAATACAGTTTCAAACTCACTAAATGCGGTGTCCGAATCCAGCGGCAGAACCCGAATTTACCTACAGAAAAAGAGTGTAAACAGGGTTTCGTGAAATAGCGTTTCAAAACTGTGTTTCCCAACCGTGTTTCAAAACGCCGATTCTTGCTTTGCAACTGAGCTGCAAACGCACCCTGAAAACGAAATCATTAGACGAATATTGTTTAACGTATTTAGATTTTTTTTTTTTTTTTTTTTACCGCAGATTAATATAAATCTTTTGTGGTTCATGTGATATAATACATATTATCATAATAATATTAATAATGATAATAATAATAATAATTTGATAATAATTGTACATATATATTTATGAGTCGTTTCTCACCTTTCAATTAAATTCATTTCTGTTCTGTTGATTAAAGATGCTCTATCTTGGTATCGTCATCTACGCTCCAGCACTCGCTTTAAACCAAGGTAACTTTTCGTTTTTAATTTTTTGTCCGTTTTATATGTGTTTTTGTGTCTATTTTCACTTAATTTAACGAATTAAACAATGGATTGAGTTGAAAGTATGTTCAACAGCACAATATTTGCGCAGTCTCCGTTTCTTTAATTTTAGAATTACTTTGTACAAACTTTTGAAACTACCTTTAACATTAGTGTTTTCTTCTTTTATCCTTACAGTAACTGGTTTGAACCTGTGGGGATCGGTTTTAGCCATTGGTATTGTCTGTACATTCTACACTACTCTCGTAAGTGCTCAAGATGTTTTCACTTTTATTACTATTTTCATTAACATTATTATTATTATTATTATTATTATTATTATTATTATTATTATTATTATTATTATTATTATTATTATTATTATTATTATTATTATTATTATTATTATTATTATCATCATCATCATCATCATTATAAATTTCATATACTATTCTTGACATCAAGATATCAAGAGCAAGTGTTTAAAAACTTCTGAAGCTGCTCGTTTGACCGTTGATTGCAACTCATTACACATGATACATACAGAATACTTAATTGGTTAAATGCAGGCTTTAAAGCGCTCCTAATTTTCCTACTTTTTCCTACTTTTTTGACAATCCTCCTACTTCTCCTACTTTTTCCCCAATTATCCTACTTTATCCTCCTTTTTTTCAATTTCTCCTACTTTTTTTCCAGAACATATCTGAGATATTTAATATATACAAGGCTATCATGTACAAGAATCTTAATGTAGCTTTATTTATTGCAGGTCCTAGCAAGCAGTGTGCATATTAAGCTTATATATTAAAGTAACCTTAACATAACCAGTAAGACCCCTGTTACAATGATATAATGAGTGTTGGGCAAATGTCAGGCCTGGGCCCACTTGGTGTAAAATGGACAAAGGGTCTAAGACTGGCCCCCTAAAACCAAATGCACACAATTCTTTATGTATATCTATGATTTAACCCTTCTCTCATCTTCGTTTATCTTCCTTATGGGGGGGGGGGGGGGTCTGTTTCTGTCTGCTCATCTTCCTCAATTCCATCATGTATTTATTTGTATTTCTCTTTCAGTTTATCTTTATGTGTATTTTTGTTTTTCCTTCTCTTTTTTTGATATTTCCATATGTATTTCTTGTTTTCCCCATCCTTCATATATTTCAGTTCTCTTCCTCCTTTATGTATTTCTATGTTTTTAATTTCCTCTCATTGTATATTCCGTACTTTTTTTTCTACTTTCATTTTAAATTTATATCTTTACTTTTGTATTCTTTTAATTTTTTTTCTGTCTATCCTTCTGTATTTCTTTGTCTTTCCTTCTCTTGTTGTCTATAGCATCTTATGTATGGTATTTCTTAATTTCGACCTTCTTTCTAATCCTATGAATTTCTTTATTTCTGTTTTTCTATCATCTACTCTTTTTAATATTTGCTTATATTGTTACTGTATTTATCTTTGACCTCTCTTTCAATATTCCCCTATAAATTTCTTTGTTCTTGTTTTTTTTTCCTTCCTTAGTTTATTTTTGCTGTTGTTTATTTCTATCTCTGCATGTGTATTTCTTTACTCTCCTTTTTCTATTTTTCATCATATTTTTTGCCTTCTTTCTTTTTTTATTTCTATCTTTGGCTATGTATTTCTTTGCTTTAATTCTCTTGCCATCTGTCCTGTTTTCTATATTACCTTATATGTATTTTTGTGATTGTTCTTCTTGTTGTTTTCTATCTCTCCTTATGTAGTTCTTTGCTTTTCCTCTTCTTTAATCTTATTTTATTCTTCCTGATTACTTTTGTGTTCATATTTCTATTGTATGCTCTTTATATATTTCTTTTAATGTGCATTTCTCTTTTTACTCTCTCGTTTTCTATCTTTACGTATGTATTTCTTTTGTTTCTTTCTTTTCTTATTTAGTTCATTATTTTCCCCCAAGTCTTTAAACTTTTCTTTCTATTTTTATTTGTATTTCATTTTTTAATTTTTATATTGTCTTCTGTCTATATTTCATTATGTATTTGTTTGTTTTTATTTCTATCTTTCATTATGCAGTTCTTTGTGTTTACCCTTCTTTAACATTCTCTTCCTGTTCTCCCTTCTGTATTTCTTGTTTTCTATTTTTTCTGTTGTCTTCTCTTCCATTTTCCCTGCGTATATATCTTTTTTCTTTCTGTCATTTTTCTGTCTTTCCTTGTGTATGTAAAGCTAACCGGCACATTGTGTCAGGGGCCACCTCTTCATAGCATGGTGTAAATAAAAAGGGGGTTGGTTGAAAGTAATGGTCTGCTTTTTGTGCCTTTTTTGTGACTCAGCCTCAAAATAAGACCCACCTCAGACATTATTTTAGATGGGTCTCTGGGATCTACCACAAGGTGAAAGTGCAGTCATATCCATTGCTCCCTTGCATGATTGCATCCCAAAGGAGAGGAACCTGGCAATGTGCTCATCACAGCTATTTAAAAGTATCCCTTTGAGCTTTGCCATGAAATGGGTATAACCCATCAGTGCAGTAAATACAAATTGTTGTGGTTTAGTCGGGACACTGGGCAGTTATGTATCAACATGGAAAAAGAAATATGGAGAATCTGCCAATATCCTACTTTTATCCTACTTTCTGTCACCTAAATCCTGCTTTTCTCCTACTTTTTCCGAAATTTTGATCCTACTTTTCTCCTACTTTTTTCCTTTAGTGTGCTTGAAAGCCTGTACATCGTCTAGAAAGACTAATCAATTTAGCGTCATTTATCACGTTTATCTTTAAACGTATTGAAAAATCGTATTGGATTTCTGTGTGATCGATGCTATACGGCCTGTCTTCAGATTTATAGCATAAGGTGGAATGTTTAAAAAGTCGAATATTTATAGTCATGTTGTCTAGTGTCGATTTTTGATTAATGTGCGGCCTGTGTCTCCTGTCTCCTGGGCTGATGTGGACGTCCATTTTTTGACAGGGTGGGATGAAGGCAGTACTGTGGACTGACACCTTTCAGGTGATTGTAATGATGGCCGGTTTCTTGGCTGTCATCATCGCTGGGTCCAGTAACCTCAATGGCTTCGATGAGGTTTGGAGGATCGCCGGAGAGGGCGGGCGACTTGACATATGGGAGTGAGTATAAGTATCGGCATCACTGAACCGTAGGCCTACTTTCCCCGCTGATTTTTTATTTTTTATTTTCTTTGAAAGAGAAGAATTAAATATTTTCTACACTGACAGAAAAGTCAACTATTTCAAATGTTAATAAGAAAGGGGGGGGGGGGGAGAGAAAGAGGGGGAGAAAGATGGGGAGGGTAGGGGAGAACGAGAGAGAAAAGTCTCGAATCCTCAGTCATTCAAACTCTTTTTGTCCTTTTATCTCAGCTTTAATCCAGACCCAACTGTACGCCATACATTCTGGACAGTGGTTGTTGGGGGATCGATTTTCTGGAGTACCTACTACTCTGTCAACCAATCACAGATCCAAAGATACCTCTCATGTGGAACAGAAAAGACTGCTCTGTTGTAAGTACAAAGCACTCATCACAATGGATTTGTTTTACACAGTGATGTATACCTACGGGGAGCATGGGACACATGACCAACAGTCGATGGTGAAAAAAAAAAAAGAGAGAGAAAGGGTGAGAGAGCGAGAGAGAGAGAGAGAGAGAGTAGGGGGAGGGGAGAGCGAGGGGGGAGGGGAGGGAGAAAGCATAAGAAAGCAATGAGACGAGTCCCTCATACACCCTCCCCTCACTAGATATCCCTTTTATCTCCTATTCCAGTAATGCCAGTCCCCCACCCCAAACCCCAACCCCCTGATACTGGTCCCCCAATAAAGGCTGCATCCACGCCACTGATGTCATGTAACAGTGTGGAACTTGTGTTATCGTGCAGACTTCCTGAAACATTCAGGTAACATTTTGTTCATCTCCATGCCAGTAATAGCAACGTGTTGCACATTTCCTCCCCCCCCCTCTCTCTCTTCCTATTTTCCCCCTTGTCTATCTCTCTCCACCCTTTCTCTCCCCCCTCTCTCTCTCTCTCTCTTCGCTCTCTCTCTCTCTCTCTCTCTCTCTCTCTCTCTCTCTCTCTATCTAGCAGAGCTTTATTTCTGGCCATCGTAGGCATGATAATCATCGTTTCAGTGGCCTGTATTTCAGGTATCGTCATGTACGCTAACTTTGCCGACTGCGACCCGCTCACCATGAAGTACGTTACGACATCTGACCAGGTATACAACTTGAAAGCAAAACAAAACAAAGCAAAACAAAACAAACAAACAAATCTCTCTTATCTCCACATTCCCCCTTTATTCAGTGTGCGACAAGCACAGCCGAATTTCATGCCAGTTCCTTTATTTTAATGGTAATGCTCAATTTCTTTCTTTTTCTCTCTCTATCCCTCTTTCTTGCCCAAAGGCGATCGCAATGGGTTTTCTTGTTTACTCTAGAATCCACGCAACTGGAATGGGTAGCTATGTCTTCAAGTAAATAAAGAATGTTCTAAATGCATTTGATATGTAGTTTTTCTTCGTATACACAAAAATATGATTATACAGGTTCACAACACATACTCCAGCGGCAACACTAGCTGAATTGTTAACTTTAATCCTGGACCAAACACTATACCTAAACCTAACCCCAACTCCAGTGGCGTACCCAGGATTTTTTTTTTTTACAGGGGGAGCAAGTTTCGTCAACTGTCGACTGTCAAATTCTGCGACAATTTTTTTCCCAGCCCTTAAAGTGATTGATTAACTTTGTGAAAAATTGTAAAATCAGCTGAAATGCCAGTGAATTGTGTGCAGTCCTCTAATTACATATAAAATCAAGGATATGTGAAAGTATGAGAGAAAATGGATCCGTTTACTATCCTAAAAAAGAGAAAATCGCGATCAATCGCTAGCGCAAGTCGCTCGGCTTCTTCGCTGCGCTGCAGTCACAAAAACTAAGCACCAGCGCTTGGCGATTTCAGAGCGGGTTTCCAGCCCGTACGGTATTCTGTGATAGAGCGAGGTATGCCAACCGTAAGAGTTCTTTAGGGTTCGGTGGTACTCTATCCCGACATCAATGTTCAATCGTAAATATCTTGATATATAAACGACCGATCAGCTTATAAAACTCAGGCGATTCCTGTCTGAGCTAAAGGTTTGCAATTATGATTACAGCATTAGCTGGAACAGTGATTTTTTTTTCAATCCTGGGCAAAGTTAATCAATGCCTTTAAAAAAGTCGCTCAGTGGGGGGGGGGGGGGGGCTGATCAGACGTTTCGCTCCATGATTCTTTGACAAGCAAAAAAAAAAAAAAAAAAAAAAGGTATAAGTTCGAAAAGGTACGTCCATATTTTTCTCGTCAGTCCTCCAAAAGTTGCTCAGTGGGGGGGGGGGGGGGGGGGTCACATTCTATGGGGTCCAGAATTCTCTGACAAGCAAAAAAAAAAAAAGGAAAAAAAAAAAATCTGTCAAAAGTTGTCAGGGGGGGCACTCTGCCCCCCCCCTGCTTCCCCCTTGGGTACGCTAGTGCCCAACTCTAAGCCTAACCTATTGCAGCCCTAACCCTAAACCCTATATTTTTGGCAAAATAAACCCTGGAGCGATTGTTTCTGGAGCATATTATGTCGGAGAATCGATTATACTATATGAACTGTTAGTCTCAAACTATAATTCCTTTCCAGCTCCTGCCCTATTTTGTGATGTACCTTTTTGGGAACATGCCTGGCTTACCTGGACTATTTACTTCAGCCGTTTTCAGTGCTGCTCTCAGGTGAGTCATTTAACCATCTTCAAGTGCTTTTATAATGGAACGCGCTATCAACCGTCCGTAATGCAAGTGAAAGAGAAGGATGAGTTCTGGTAAAGGTGCGAGCTTATTCCCTGAAAAAGGTACATGTATATTGCTCTTCAAATCTCATTTTCGAAATATGGCGAGAAAAAGCTGAGAGTTTGGAGCGACCAAACTTTCATGCCACATGTGTGCGTGTGTGTGTGGTCCCATATTCACATTTCTGTGTGGAGTGCATGTGACTATCAGCAAGATTGAGTAAATTTCTTATCATTTTATCTTATCACAGTATACATCTACAAAAATGTATCCTATATGTCATGTATGTACTCCATAATCAACCTTTCCCATCTGTAGGTCTTGATATTTAACTTTTACCAGTTCCGTTCATTTTCAATTACTGAATGCCTTAAAGCTCATGTACAGTTTTAGTAGCAAAAAGGAAATTGGAAAGATATTAAGTATAGTCTCATGTTGTTTTGCATGTATCAAAAGATGTTTGTACGAGATCATTTGGTATTCCATCAATGATTTCCGGTGAATTTTACCCTAAATATATGTGAGGAACGCTATATCACGGCAATATACGGCCCTACGCTAGGACATTTCCACGATGATGGCTCCCGCACAACAATCTCGAGGCTTCGCACATGAATAGCATGTGTATCACTGTGTGTAGGTTTTGAACGCGTGTATGGTGTATAGTGCATGCTGAAGTTGTTTGGAGTTTATATCCCTGACCCGACACCTAAATGATTTTTTGCCTCTCATTTGTTTGATATGCCACTTTAGGACTTGAAATCTTCACACCAGCTTTGTATTGCTAGTTACATGTATCATGCTATTGCTCAACAAAAATCCAATAAATCTGACGAAAAGTTTTTTGAGGGCTTACCAAAACTAAACATTACCTTTAAAACACTTAAAAAAAAAAATTGTTCAAGATCTATCGTGAGTTCTATTTATTTACACCTGTACCAAATGGATTTTGAATGACACGTAACCGTATCGTTCCGAATAGAAGTAAGAAAAAAGAATTCGAAATTCGTTTCGCTGAAAGTTCGGGGAGAATGAGTTATGTGGATATGATTTTCTCAATGACTGTATGTTGTCCCATTGGAAAAATCTTAGCTTACATTATCGATTGGAGTTAAAATGCCATATTTAAAACTATATGACGTCATTCTGTGAAGAAGATATGTATACTTTTAGATTTGACACCTCGTAGCATTTCTCTTGCCTTTTTAAAAACTATTGGTGCAATGATCCATATGTGTATAATGAAATGCTTACATGTATGTAACAAGTTTACCACTGTTTCTTATGCCAGCACTTTCTCTTTGATCGTAATTTTATCTTTCATTAGCTCAGTATCATCTGGACTTAACTCTCTGGCTGCTGTTTTTGGCGAGGATATCGTGAAATCGATATGGCCTAACATGAAGGAAAGGACCTACACATGGGTCACTAAGGGTCTTGGTAAACAAAAGTTCTATAGTATTTTTCTCATATGCAATGTTTTACTATTTAAGTATTCATTTCACAATTTCCAAAAGTATTTATGTGTATGTATATCTACAGACATGTATGTTTAATGAATATTTCATAAATCGGTTGTAAAAACATAAGTACAACCATCAGATAGATCGGGGTGTCATTTTGTCAATAAACTATTTGAGTCCAACTCAACATCAGTAAAACAGTGGACGTCACGTAGAAAGGAGAGAAAGATATAGTCAATCCCAATTTATATTGAGAACCAAGTGTTAGTGGAGTATGCTTGTGTGAAAATTTATAATCATAATTATTCTCTAACATGTCAGGTAGCACACATATTGCGAATGTGAACAAATTTTCTAGCTGTTGCAGTATTTGAATACTGTACTCCGAGTTTTCACGCTTGTGGTACCACTCCCTCACATAATCCCCAGATCCTTCTTATAAACGTTTTTCATTTTTCTCTTTCATATTTTTTGTAGCATTGTTATTTGGATTACTCACTATCACCATGGCATTCGTCTCTTCGAAGCTCGGTGACGTCTTAAAGGTTAGTAGCACCCCCTTTTTTTCTTTTGTTTACTATATAGCAACACTTCCTTTTGAAATAATGTTTATACTTTTTACGTTACATACATCTGATAGAATCTCAAACATTTATAGTGTTAGCAACGGAATTGCTGAAGTAGCACTAGTCCAGAAGTAGACGTTTTTACTATAAATCTACTAAATTTATAAAAAATATCTTCATTGAAATCCATATTATGTTCCTGTTACAAAGAATTATATTGTAACCATGGTAACAAAATATTTTCTTTCTCTGCTGTAGGCTGCATTCAGTGTGGTTGGAATGATTGGAGGACCACTTCTCGGGCTCTACTCCTCTGGCATATTTTTTCCTTGGACCAACTCGGCAGTACGTCATCATTATTATTCTTTCCTTATCTTCTTTTTCTTTCTTCTTCTTCTTCTTCTGCTTCTTCTTCTGCTTATTATATTTAGTAGTGGTATTTTATTATTATCGTCGTTATTCTTTGTCAATATTGTTATCAATACGATTATGATTACTATTTTCATCACTATTATTATAATTACATGTATAATTATATATATATATTATTATTATTATTATTATAATTATCATCATCATCACCATCATCTTCATCGTCATCATCATTATCATCATCATCATAATCATCAACAACAACAACAACTACATTATTTTAGAAGGCTCAGCCATTAGAGGCTCTGTCTAAAACCAGCACCAGTCTTTAGGCCTGCAGTATAGTTTGAGCAATTACAAAATATTCAAGCTTCTGATGGTGCTTAATGGAAATATCATCATGACATTCACATAAGGGGACATGTAATTCTAAATAAGTTGAGGAAAAGGGTATTCACATCGATGGATAAATTCACCTCTCTCTCTCATTTTTTTTTTTTTTTTTTTTTTTCCCGTAGTCATGGTAGTGACAATGCATTTTGGAAAAACCAATTACGTTTACTAACTCCATTTCTTTCTCTTTTTATTTTCTTTTTTTTTTTTTTTTTTACTTTGTTTTAGTTTCTTATGTTATATTATTATCTTTGAATTCTATATATTCCTTTATCTATGTATATGTTTGTATTGTTTTTGTTCTTGTGTTGTTGTAGGCTATTTTCTTTAATTTGTGAATGGACCAAAACGAAAAACAGCATTATTGCTGATGAGGATGTTTCCATCCCACAAGTGGTAAATAAATAAATAAATAGAATAACTAACTAAATGAAATTCTATCGGACTGTATCTGTCTTCGCTTCTCCCTCTTTCACAATCCCGTTCTCATCGTTCTCTCAGGGAGCATTCGTCGGTACGCTGGTGGGGCTAACCTGGTCCCTCTTGGTTGGTATAGGGGCACAGATTTACCCTCCATATATCGAAAGACCACCCCTTAGCACGGACGGATGTAACATAACCACCACCGAAGCGACCCCAATAGCGTTCATGACTATATCCATGATGGTGAACTCCACAGAACCTCCTCCTAGGTAATATATTCATTCATTATATAATGTGAGTCAATAAAAAGGAAACCCATATTCAAGCCTCAATATTAAAAAGAAACAAAAAACAAAAAACAAAAACAAACAAGCAAAATCTCTGATATATATTATAATGATATTATAGCTGATAATATCTTCTTTAATCTGAGGCTGCTCCCCTAAATTCAGTCATGGATGACTGAGCACTGGCCATTTCTAAAAAGCGTGCTCACATCTTCAAAATCCTGTTCAGGAGTAACTTTCATTATTTGTGAGTGCATTCAACTTGAATGGAGATCATTCAACCAACCTTGGGTTGACAATCCATTTCATTCAAAACTTTGGCAGAGGCAAATTTTACATGAATGAGGAAAAATGTTACTGTTAATGTGCGAACATTATAATGGTGCATTACATAATCCGAACCTAATTTCTATGGGCAGTACAATAGGCCTTTGAAATTGCCCTTGAGTTTATTTTTCGAAAGTAGTTTTTATCGTGTTGAATACTTGAGCTCCTGGTAGGCAGGCTAAAGCTGGTGTAATGATAGGGATCAGGAGTTGGTCTAGCGGTAACATCTAAGGGTAGCTCTTTGTATTCGCCTATAAACTAACTCTGATCGGACCCAGGTTCGAATCTCAGTCACGTCTTTCGGATGTGACGTTAAAGGTCGGTCCCAGACGTAAATTGATACACGTCTGTCAAAACGCAATTACGCACACATGCACATACGCGCGCGCGCGCACACACACACACACACACACACAGTCTCCCCCAACACACACGCACCTCCTCCCCCACACACAAAAAATGTGAAATGTGGTAGCAATGTTGTGCAGAATAAGTGTCTGCCTTATTATCACTATTATTATTATTATTATTATTATTATTATTATTATTATTATTATTATTATTATTACTATTATCATGATTATTTTCATGATTATTATTATCATTATTATTATTACTTTTATTATTACTATTATCATCATTACTACTATTATTATAATAATAATAATTATTATTATTATCATCATCATCATTATCATTACTAATAATATATTATCGTCATGTTATATTATGATTATAATCGTCTTCATCATCATCGTCAATTTCGCCATCATATACTGCTCACTCTTTTATTCCCATCCCACTGTCCTCCATCTAATACTCTTTATATAGACCGGCCATTGCAGAACTATTCAGCCTGTCATATGTGTGGTACAGCGGCGCAGCAATGATCGTGACTATATTCTGGGCTCTAATTATCAGCCTGATCACAGGTATGGAAGTAAAAATATCAATATTATTGTATTAAAAGACTAACCAAGAATAACAGGTATCGATTTTTAGGATAGGTATATTATGTGTAAATGAGAAGATGTGCGAATGTTTTCGGTTACCCTATTGAGGTGTTTTTAAGGTTTTCATTTAATTTAATATTTGTTCAGCATTGTTCATTAAAAAAAAAAAAGTACAATTATACAAAATGCAAGTTTTGCATTCGCGTCTGTTGAGCTCCAGAAGGGCGTTAACTCATATACAGAGATAGCGCCCTTCTGGCTCGAAACGGACTATTATTTGATTACATGTAACAATTACAATATAGTTTTAATCAAAACACAACAGTTTTAGCTGTTTATCAAGCGCAGCTCTATATGTTCACGGTCAATGCATTTATACCGCCCCTCCCCCATTATACAAGATGGTTGACGTCCGTGTCTGAAATACGACTGGCAAGATTTTATTGTTCATTTCAATTGATTATGTCACAACTCCTCTTATATTTTTAGCTGTATTTCTATATATGTTCTCATTATCACGATTGTTTATTACTTAAGTTTGTCTTCATAAGTTACATGTTTATTTCATCTACAAGTTGTAAAGCGCTTAGAAACATCTTGTACATTAAGCGCTATCTAAATGTTAATAATTGATATCATTATTATTTTCTACTCCTATCATTTGTCGTATAAATTATTTGTCTAATGATCTTTTCCTCTACTTTTTGCCATACT
The DNA here is from genome assembly GCA_025618425.1 of Heliocidaris tuberculata. NCBI lineage: Eukaryota > Metazoa > Echinodermata > Echinoidea > Camarodonta > Echinometridae > Heliocidaris > Heliocidaris tuberculata. Next base: position 25,726,591 of record CM046841.1, read on the forward strand.
CCCAGTATCTTTTCAGCGACCTTCCACCGTAATTGTCTCGATTTCTCTTCTTAAATCCTTACAAAATAGGCGCCACTGACCCAAGAACACTCAACCCAATGTTGATCAGTCCCATAGCTGACCGGATGTACTGCTGTCTACCAGAGTCTGTGAAGCGACCTCTTAGGTGTGGTGTTGGTGAACTCTATGAGTACCAAGAAACTAGTGCAGGTGATACGGTGAGATGAGCATAAATTTTGCACTTACACTTGTTCTTATGAATTTCAAACGAGATGACTGAATTTAGATTATTAAAAAACAAACAAACAAACAAACAAACAAAACCAACCTAACAAAACAAGAGGGGCAACCTTTTCCGCGTGTAAGGACATACATGTATATGTGCCTGCAAGTTGGCTAAAAATATGGAGGTAGTCGGGGCACGCAAAACATTAGACTGCATCCCTACATGACTGTGATTCGAAATAAATATGTACAGAATGAATCAATGATAATGATGGCAATACAATGTAGTATTAATAATGATAATCATATTATGCATTATAATAATAAAAGAAGAAGAAGAAGAAGAAGAAGAAGAAGAAGAAGAAGAAGAAGAAGAAGAAGAAGAAGAAGAGGAAGAGGAAGAGGAAGAAGAAGAAGAAGAAGAAGAAGAAGAAGAAGAAGAAGAAGAAGAAGAAGAAGAAGAAGAAGAAGAAGAAGAAGAAGAAGAAGAAGAAGAAGAAGAAGAAGAAGAAGAAGAAGAAGAAGAAGAAGAAGAAGAAGAAGAAGAAGAAGAAGAAGAAGAAGAAGATCGGACGCGCCCCTCCTATAGAGTCACAACCTGTAAAACTGGACCCAACATTATGCTACATCAGAGAGGGGCCATGATGCACTGTAGTCTGTAACATATGCATGTCAATATAGGGTTTTGTCAAACTAAGTTCAGTTTGTTGGAATTCCTAATGAATAAGAAATGGCAAAGAATCTATTAATTGACCGCAGGTTGATGGCGAAGAAATGAAAATGGGTTCATATAGGAAAACTGACTATAACGGATGACAGCCTTCTCCAGCACCTACTGTTCTGGCCCCGGACTTTCCTTGAAAAGGTGAGAATCGACCTTCATGTCGATTATAAGTCATAGTTTATACATGTATTAGATGCTTCAAAAAACCCAGTTTACTTTTGATCGTTAATATAAACTCAAAAACATTATACCTCGTATCAGACTGAGTTTTTTACATTGTAAAGTGGAAGGATGAAATTTATTTGGAGCAGGTTTTACGACATTCCTCTAAATACTTTTCTTTGAATAATGCTCTGATTGTTTTTTTTAAATATGCACTGTATACATACATGATTATATTTCATGCATTTCCGACATCAAAAAGTTTTTTTTTCTTTCTCTCTCCCTCTTTTCCAGGCACCCTCTGAACCGGAATGTCGATAAACCAACCTATTTATTCATTTATTAACAGTTTTTTAAATTAAAATATATTTAATCGGGATAACAAGAATCAGATATAGTTACAAAATCTGTTTTACATCTTTGTCCTGAACAGATAAAAGGTAATAGTTAACAATAGAAACAATGGATGAAAATCAACCCAGTAAACTTGAATAACCAATGAAGAAGACCAACGATTTAGTTTCCACTAATAAAAAAGTTCGAGCATTCAGAAGTTTCTTCGTGCGTCTTTTTGAGACAGCCTGATTTGTGCCTTGTGCATCTTTAGCTCTTCTGAGTTTATGATACTGTTCTCAAAAAAACTTGGAAATGCCTAGAATTACAATCATCATTATTTCGTGTTTGTGTCAACCTGATTGCATGATGACGTTTCAGTGACGTTTTTGATGTTTTGAGCCTTAAAGCGTTTCCAAAGCTATCTGGTATCTCAATGCCCCTCGCACACGAGGCCTGGGTCCTGTTTCATAAAACTTGTCACCAATGACACGTTGCAATAACTGTTATCAGTGGCGTATCTAGGTATTGTGGCGCCCTGGGCAAACCATCAAATCTGACCCCCCCCCCCCTCCCATGCCCAAATGAGCGTTTTTAATTTAGAAATGATGGCACTACGTAAAAAGGAATTTTGATGCACATAACCCGTGGTTGTTAGCCCAAATTTGATGAATTATGTATAAGCGAGGGAGAAAATTCAAATTTCTTATGTATTTTACCCACATAAAAAAATGCAAGAGTGTACAGCGAACTAGCAATAGATCAATTTTTTTTTTTATTCAACATTCCTATTTTGGGGGCGCAAAATGAATGAAAACCCTGTAGAAAATTTTTTAAAGGAATTTAGCAAAGCAATTGCAAGGCAAATTTATAATTTCTTTCGAATGTTCTATACTTTGAAAGTGCTTTTTATACACTTATATCCCATCTGGGGTCGCAAAATTTAACAAGCTCCTGTCTTATGCGGAGGTGGGGGGGGGGGGGCAAAGCAACTACAGTCAATTAATGGTTTAAACTTTAAAAAACGCCATTGGGGGCACGAAATAGCTAGATCCTGAACGTAATTTTGCGAGGGAGCAAAGGGACCGAGCTTTAGAAAATTTTTCGCATTTCAAATCCTATAAAACACACCATTTCTTATGCATTTTGTCCTTGACTGGGGCACTAATAACCCTCAAAACCCCTAAATTTTCTTGTATTTCTCCCCTTTTCTTTCTCTCTTTTGCGTTTTTTGCTCCCTCTTCAAGTGCCGCCCAGGGCACGTGCCCCCTCTGCCCCCCCCCCCCGTAGATACGCCACTGACGGTTATAAGCTACTGAAATCCTTGCATCTGATTGGCTGAGAGCAAATTTGTCGGTAAAAATCACTGACAAGACACTTGATCAAACGCCTAGCGCGGCCTTCATTTACCACGCCATTCGAGAGTGATATCGCAAAATTCCAACTTAAACGTGCAGAAATCGCTTTAAATGACTCTCTTATGGGCTAACATTTTCACATGTTTGACTAGCGCAGGTAGTAAGGAGTTTTCGTGTGTCAACAAGCCCGTACAAGCCTTTTTTTTAGGGGGAGGGGGGTTCGCACCTTAAGTTGAGAGATATGTGCACGAAGCGCGAAGTCCCTTGCGGCCGGGAAGCCCAGGGCCCGCTTAAGGGCCCGGGAAGCTCAGGGGTTTTAGATGCTCTCTGGTGCAATCTCTGCCTTATTTCAGAGCATTTTACCCCAAATTTCTGACCAATACATCACAAATAATTTTGCTTCTAAAACTTCAAAATCTTTGGGAGACCGGCTCACATAATATGACTGTAGTTCATCACTTTGTTGGATATAAAAGTCGAACAAAGAAAAAGAACATACTAGTTACTATTACTATATTACTTAAAGTCTACCGTAACTAACAGCCAGGGGCGTCGCTAAAACATTTCGAATGGGGGGGGGGGGGGGTTGTGACACCAAAATTTGAAACAAATTTTTAGGGTGTGAGGGTGTGAAACACAAATTTGCCGACAAACCCTTACCCCCCCCCCCCCCCCACACACACACACAAATAATAATAAAAGAAAATCGCAGATATAGAGATCTTGATCATACGGGTCCATTTTTCGCAAAGAGGGGGCTGACGCACTTTGCCCGAATAACTTTTCAATTTTTAAATTTTTGCGAGCGAGCAATTTACTTTTTATAGTGAAAGTGTACAGACGTTACATACAGAAGTTACATAATTATCTGGGAACCTCGCTGCCCAAATATGTGGATATTCTGGCACCACGCTGCTCGAATATGAAGTGGTGGTTGCCCGAATATCGGAACTTCGAAAATCCTCGGGGGGGGGGGGGGAGCTGCATCCCATTGCCGAAGGGGACGCCTTTTGCCCAAATAACAACATATCATTTTCTAAATGTTCGCGAGCGAAGCGAGCGAGCAAAATTTTTGTTAACTTTTCGTAGTGAAAATGTACAGAAGTTACACAAGTTACACAATATTATATGAGAACCTTTCTTCACAAATATTGGATATTCCAGCACCTCGCTGCCCGAATATGAATATCGGAACTTTGAACATCCTCGGGGGAGGGGGGGGGGGGGCAGCTCATTGGCGAAGGGGGATGCCTTTTGCCCGAATATTAAAATTCTAATGTTCTTGCGAGAAGTTGAAGCTAGCGAGCAAATTTTTAAAAATCTTTTCTTGATGGAAATGTACAGATGTTGCATACACAAGTTACATAATATTAACTGGGAACCTTGTTTCCCAAATATTTGGTTATTCTAGCACCTTGCTGCCCGAATATGCATATCGGAACTTTGAAAATCCGCGGGGCGGGGTAGGGGGGCTACAGCCCATTGCCGAATGGGGATGCCTTTTGTCCAAATATTAAAACTCCAGTGTTCCTGCGAGCGAGCGAAGCGAGCGATCAAAAAGATTGGCCAATTTTTCCTTTTTTTTCTTCCATTCCCTTTTCTTTTCCTTCTTTTCTTTCTGTTTTTGTTTTCCTTTCCTTTCCCTTTTTTTTCCTTCATTTCTTTCTGTTTTTGTTTTCCTTTCCTTTCCCTTTTCTTTTTTTTTTCTTTTCTCCTTTTCCTTTCCTCTTCCTCTTCCCTTTTTTTTCAATTTTTGCAAATTTTCTTAGCTTTATTCAACCATAAAAACGACCCTTTTCCCCCTTTTTCCTAAGGGGGGAGGGGGTTCGCGGGGTGCGCGCGAACCCCTAGTTTTTACAGTACTGACGTGAACGCCGTCCTAGATCCTCCCAGCTACAATGGACTGCTTTGTGTTAACTACATACAAAGTAGGTGAAGCGAGGCACCGCGCTTTGTGCAGGAACGGCTCACCCGTCCTCAAGCCAGTGGACGGGTGAGCCGTTCACGTTGACACATTCGAAAACTCCTGAATGACACCTCCCGTGCGACGGGCTTTTACGCATTACTTTGGAAACGCTAAAGATGTAGTATCCTTACAACTCAACTTGATAAAGGGTCTAAAAAAAAAACAAAAAACCACACAGTTGAAAATATAAACATAATGCATTATAAGCTATTTTATTTACTTCATCTTGTCTATGCCATTACAAAAATATATACTGTCATGAGAGGGTCTGGTTGGAAATATGGTCCCCGAGGTGTATATATTTTTGAACCAAGACTATTTTCATGAGGGGCGCAGCCCCGAAGGAAAATGGTTGTCTTCACGTCACCGAGGGTACCATAGGCCAGAGACCCGAATGTAGGCAGTATATATTTGGTTTATATCCGTTATCTTCAACAAAAGCGTAATTCTACTCATCTACTTGATCATCTGCACTGTAAGGTATGATAGACCGCACACATACATACACACAGTTTGAAGAAGGGATGAATATCAAACGCGTAATGATGACATTACATGCCTAAAACAATATATACGAGCAAATGAATGTCGTCACAATGTAGTACGCGTTCAAGCTGAGCAGCTGCCTTTTTTTTTTTTTTTGCTTCGCGTCGCGAGTCGAAGGGGGGGGGGGGGGGGGCGGGAAAACGAATAGTGCATTTTTTCCCCGCTGACGTCATAGAATAGTTCATTTTTTCCCCTCTGATCTGCTGATGATTGGAAAAAATGAACTATTCAATGACGTCAACAGGAAAAATGAACTAGACGGCAGGAAACGGCTTTTCTAGTCAAACTATTCATTTTCTTGTTGTGTACACTCCTAATGCAACAATCTTACGATGAGGGATATAATCTATATTTGCCGCACTCGACCAAGATGTAGTAAGTGGGTACCTGGTAGGTTTAATCCTTGAATGCATTAAGCGCTACCGTTGCCGGAGCTAAAGCTTGGGTAGTAATATCCAAAGTCCTTTGGAAGCGCATATAGACGTCATATAACAATATAATATGCGCTCTTCAAGAACAGAATATTATTATTACTGTTATTATTATTACTGTTGTTGTTATTATTATCATTATCATTTTAAAAGTATACATGTGTAAGCACGTATAAAAATACATTATGTTACGTGTTTACATTATGAAAATACAGTATTAACAGTCTAAAAAGTGGTGGAAATAAGGATGGGTGAGAACAGTTACGTTGAATTCCTTTCAAAATTATTTATCTGGTTATAACGATGTTCATCGTATTACGGACATTATTAAACATGTTAAAGTGAATACATTTATTACTTCTCCATTTATCAAATGTTGATTATTCAAGCTTTCAGGAATGCATATTTTAAGGAGTTATCGCAGAATAATAATAATAATAATAATAATAATAATGATAATAATAATAAAATAATAATAATAATAATGATATTAATAATAATAATAATAATAATAATAATAATAATAATAATAATAATAATAGTAATAATAATAATAATAATGGTGAAAACTTATAGAACGCACACACCGTCCAAGGACTCATTGTTTTAACACTAGGACAAATTAATGAACAAATAATTCAAGTACTTCCAAAACCATACTTTCAAAACCCTCTTTCATCATAAGAGGGAAGTTTCACTATAAATTCGATGTGAACAATAACAAGATATTATAGGCAAATAAAATTTGGCTCAGAGAGTGCATTTCCTGCTTTATTTTTAATATTGCATATTCGTATATCTGACCTCTTCATTATCAGCAATAGTGTTTCGGTATTCAAGTACCAGTCAGGCGATGTAGACGTATAAACTTTCCTTTAAAAACTTTGGTGTAAACATGTATATTGTGAAAGTGAAAGTATATGTCTGAAAATAACCACATTTCATTAATGTTGTAACATGAGTAGTAAAATTATATCGATTTCCAGTAGATGTGTAATTGCACTCCAGTGTTATATCATTAGTATACAAAACATATTTTCAAGGGCATCTCCAAAAGAGGAGGGGGGGGGGGGGAGTTTGATGTCGTGGCAATTATACACTTACTAAATAATTTGCGGAAACATTTTTTCCTGGTATTTTTTTCTTCCTAGTTTTGGAGCCAAACTTGTTTTTGAATGCCTATTTTTTGCATTCTCACAAGAAAGCTTACTTTTGGGAGGCTAACAACTATAATATGTTTGTTTCGTAAAAAGTACAAAAATAAACAATAAAAAAGATGAAAAATGGATGTTGCATATTCGACTTTAAACTCTTTAGAAATGTTAATATCATCTTCAAATATCAGCAATTGAATGTAATACAACAATAAACAATTAAAACAAAAAATAAAAAATGTATTTTGCATGTCTTTTAATCTGAACTTTGTATAAAAAAATGTTATTATCATCTTCAAATATCAGCTATTGAATGTTTTGTAAGTAAATACAACAATAAACAATTTTTAAAAAATTGAAAAATGGATGTTGAATGTTGTTTTTTTTAATCTGAACTTTGAAAAAAATTATTGTCATAATCTTCAAATATCAGCTATTAAATATCTTGTAAGTAAATACAACAATAAGCAATCAAAAAGTTGGAGAATGTATGTTGCATGTTCTTTTATCTGAATTCTTTAAAAAATGCTCTTTTTATTTTCAATTTCATGTTATTAAGAAATGTATCGTCCAGTACATCTAAGGCTCATTCGTGGTTCACAGCCCCTTCCATGCCCTGTAAATGTTTTACACTACCTTTGAGCGTTGTGGACATCCGCATTAGACAGAAATATGTGAAGATGTACTTATAGCCACCAGCTGAAACTTTTTGTATTTTGCACAAGTAACCAAATGGAAACCATGGACTGTCATAAATGTTTGTTACCATGATTATTTCGTCTGGAAGTTCGAAAAAAATAATTCCAAAATCGACATTCACGTAAATGTTAGAAGCTGACTGAATAAATTCGTGCGCAGATACTTATTGCAAAGTTTGCTCATGTCACCGGTGATTCCTGTATGAAGACGGATAATATAAAGGTCAATGAATCAGTGATCTGCCTTCTTGCTCCCGCTGATCATGCTGATAAGCATAACATATGACTGGCAACACGTACAGGAAGATAGGAATATATACTCGGTGGGTCGGGGTTTTTTTCTCGGAGATTCTGCAAATATTAAAGTCTAAGATTCGATCTCGAAAAAGCGTAATAAAAATAGGTGTCAAGATGACTTCATGTCTATCAGCAACCACAGCATACGTGATGCTAATAATCATGGGTCAACATCATTCGACATCGGGAAGTGAGTATCAAAATATTTTATTATTCCGATTTTAATGCAATTTACCATAACCATGATAATTGGGAGCAGTGTAGTTTATGGTAATTTGGTAAATTTGGTCTTGACTTTAAGTGGTCCTGGATTCGATCCTTGCTCGCGTGTTTTCATCCTTGGACAAGGTGTTTTTCCCACATTTGCCCCTCTTGACGCTTGGTAATTAAGACCATATAACTTACCTTGTGAACAGGTGAAGATGCAAGTCCAACAGGACCATATTGCTTACCTTGTAAAGATGCAAGTCCAATAAGACCTTATTCCTTAACTTGTGAAGATGCAAGGCCACAAAGATAAGGGAAGCAAAGATTTAAGAAATCAATGGATGGGCAGTGACCATGGCATGCATATAATTCTTTTGAAATCACTATTATGCTATTCTGATACCGATATAAGAGTTTGTCATTTCTGAGTAGAAATAAAATGCTTATATAAAATAAGCATTTATTGTCGCCTTTATCATGTTTATGAAAAACTCAACTCTTTTTTTTTTCAAATGAAAAATATAGGAAATAATGTATATATTCTGGGATTTAAAAAAAATAATCATAAGAAAAAGGCAATATTGGGGTCATAACGATTGCATTGCCCTCAGGAAGAACAGTACATATATTGATAATGATAAAGCTTCCTTTGGTAAATAAGACCATATCACTTAACCCATTGCCTACGGGAACCGGGTGGTCCCTGTATTAAACCTATGGGAATGAGAGAATCTAGTAGTCAACGGGTTAACTTGTGAAGAATCAAGTCCACAAAGATAAGGGAAGCAAGATTGAAGAAATGAATGGATGGGCAGTGACAATGACATGAATAGAATTCTTTTGAAATCACTATTTCATTATGCTATATTATTCTGATACCGATATGAGAGTTTGTCATACCGGGGTAAGAATAAAATGCTTATAAAATAAATGAGCATTTATTGTCACCTTTTTGAAGAAAAAAAACCCTATCCTTTTTCAAATAAAAAATATAATTATGTATATTCTGGGATTTAAAAAAAAACTGTAAGAAAAATCAGTAAGTAATTTCACTATCTTCATGACCATGTAACAATGATGAAACTTTAACTTTGACATGAAATATAAAAGTCATATTATTTGTTTGTTATTGTTGTTTACCAACTACTGTTAAAGGGTGCTTAGTTTTGCCGGGGTTTGATACGGTTACTATTGGAATGTCTGGTACAGGAACATCAATTCTGTCCCTTAGTATCATTCTTGGTAGAACTTTTTTTATTCATGTTGTTTTCCTCCTTAATCACCTATCCAACTAGAATAACATATTCCGCAGCCACTTTCATAGCTAATATACTTGTAAATAGTGTGCATAATGTTCTCCTCGGAATATTGACCGCTAAAGTATCTGATCACTTCACTTTATGAAGGTGGTGAATAAATTCAATTTAAAAAAAAATAAAAAAATCTTGAAGGTACTCACATTAGCCCCAGGAGGGCTCTTTAGGTATGCCGGCTTCTTATGCGTAAAATTTTTGACTTTATAGATGTTGTACTGAGATGAAATTTTTAAAGATATTATATTTTGTTGAATGTATCATTTGGTTTAATTTATTTATCTATACCAATAGCAAATAATTACTTTACATTTTCATAAACTGATATTTACATAATTATAAGAGAAGAAAAACATTCGTTGATAAGAGGGGTCAGATGAACAGCACATGTGCTAGTCGAGCCGCACCCCTAACAGAAAAAACAAGTATTTCGATAATTAAAGTTCAGCAAACAATCATTGAACTATAATTACAGTCACAACTGAAAATAATGTTTGTAACAATATACTACAAAAAAAACAAACAGAACAACCAACTAAATGAATGTATAAAAATAATACATAATGATAATGCTACATGCATTTGTTTGACATTATGCAGACTATTTGTATGGATTCCTTTATTTATAATTTGCTCAGCAGAATTCCGAAACTTATTTCTAGACCTGCTTGATCTGATAGTACTAGGTAATCTATTCCAAAATTCGCTGCCCTCGAAAGACAATGGAAATTGACCCATATTTTAATATGACAGGCATATTTTGTGAAATTCAACTGAATTTACATATCCTTTTCGGGAGAAGACATTTAGCTTTTTATTTGATAATTATTAAAATTCACGAGGACCATTTCATCTCCATTCTCTTTCTCTCTCTTTCGCTTTCTCTCTCTTCTTCTTTTCTTTTTCTTCTTCTTCTTCTTCTTCTTCTTCTTCTTCTTCTTCTTCTTCTTCTTCTTCTTCTTCTTCTTCTTCTTCTTCTTCTTCTTCTTCTTCTTCTTCTTCTTCTTCTTCTTCTTCTTCTTCTTCTTCTTCTTCTTCTTCTTCTTCTTCTCCCCTTACTCCCTGTCCTTCCTCTTTTGCCTTTCTCTTGTGTCTTTTTGCTCCTACCTGTTAATGGCCCGAATTAACGAAAGGCGTAAACTTTGATCTTGGTCTAAATCATGGCTTTTTAACTATGGTTGGACGGTCGGGTAAAAAATATTTATACCAAACAAATAAACATACGATCAAACAAAATACATAAAAATAAAGAAAATAAATTCTCTCTTCGACTTTATTGTCACAAAGAGCAAATCTTATGTTGTTATTATTATTATAGGGCCTATTTTGGCCATCCATCTGAATTAATGGCGTAGATCATATTTTATGAACAGGGAGCTGTATGTCTTTTACTTTCAAATCGTTGTTTTCTCTTTAAAGTATTCTGTGTACTGATACTGTAATTGTCCTTTGTCGCGCATTGCCGCAAAGACAGTTTACATCGTTTCAAGAACAAGATATTTTGATTTTATATTCATACATTTATAGGTGGTTTCTCCTGTGATTTTGGGACACTCAACCCCAATACTGGTACAGGACTACATGATTGTGACGTCATACAGTCTCATTATTCAAGATGGCGAGTTATTAGTGGTAATGACTACCTTGACGAATACTGGTTAGACACAACATGGAAGAAAAATGGTGAGTCTTGTATGAATGAAGACGGGTGATTCTGAAAATACATGAAATTACAACAACAGCAACAACAAAACCTTTATAGAACACGATCGCAATGACTTACTTATTCATTTATTTATTTATTTGCAGTATTATCTATACAAGGTAGCATTATGAGTTTCGCAAGTGCTTTCCACAATGGCCCTGTCAGCCTTCATTATTTTTTATAGATTGAAATAACCGAATCATTTGTAGAAATTAATTACAGAAAAATCAATTAATTTACTTATATACAAAATACAGATTTGAAGACAAACCAAGAATAATATATCAGCATAATCAGAATGAAGAAAAATTCTTTTGTTCTTTGAAATACAAACAAGAAAACCAAAATAAAACAAAAACAAAAAACAAAAACCCAACTAGAAACGATTTAAAAGTAAACTTAAACTTACTGTTTAAAGCTGACATTATAAATGAGTGATTTAAAACAATCTAAAAGGCAAATTCAATAGTGCGTCACCTATTGAAATATGCGAACATGACAAATACATATTAATCGATCCCTATTTCTATTCAGAATACAGTGGGGTATTAAAATTGCCCTTAAGTTCACGTCTTGGAAATGTTTAAAACTATATTATAGGCATCATCAATAAAAAAAAAAATAAAAAAAAAAACCCTCGAAAAAAAAACCCTCCAAAGAAAAAGAAGAAGAAGCAATCACCCACCGAAAACAAAACAAAACTAATACAAACAAGCACACAAATGAACAAACCCACCCCCATAAAAAAAAAAACAACAACAACAAAAAAGAACATGCTGAACGAAACATTTCGGTCGACTGTACCCATTATCAAGCAAATATAGCATTGCTATTGATAGGTACAATTACACCCTAATCAATGAAAGCAATCAGGGTTAACCTACTGTGAGAAGTTTTAATTTCTGGTAAAGGTCATTGGCCGCGGAACCGGGTGGGGGTGGGGGCTGCGGGCTGGGGGGGGGGGCTGCAGCCCCCCTTTTTGAGTAGACACATGTCATAAAACCTTTGAAAAAAAGGTTCGAAAAATGTCATTAATTAGTGAAATCAAATCAGCCCCCCCCCACACTTTCAAAAACACTCCGCGGCCCCTGAGGGTGAAAAATAAATTATGAGCATTTTCACTCCTTTTATGACAGTTTGGAAGAATATCAGAGTAGAAATCTCCCTTTCATTAAAAAGATTGCACTTCAAATGCCCTTATATTCGAAATGTGACGAGAAATAGCTGAAAAGTTTGGACAAAATTTTCATGCCAGATAAATTGTGTGTGTAGTCCCCTATACCTATATCTCTGTGCAGATTGTGTCAATTTCCTATCATTTTTATGATTCCAAAACATCACGGTATACAATAGTTTTATGTACTTCATAATCACCCTTTTATTATTGCTTCTATACAGTTTCTTTCACAATAAAACCGCATGACCAGAAGTCAACATTATCTTTCAGACTGCTCAACAAATAGCATGTTACAGATATCCGTAATGAAATGAATCTTGAAATATCTGCCATCAATTAAGACAGAACAACCCTCTAGTGGTACTTCTGCATGAAGAATAGTGTTTATGTTCTATATAACGTAATAAGTAAAGCAAAATGCATGATTTCGTTGCAAAAATTGTCCTTAATCATCAACTTTAGAGTAGCTTTTGTAATTTACTTGTATAGATTTGCTGCTAAATTTGTTGAAAAGTATGTCTTTCTACGTTTATCCTCTAGGTGGGTTTTTCATCTCTTGGTCCAGAGATCAGAATGACCGGTCCCTATTTCGACTGCCCCGTTTCGAGATGTCCACAGCCTACGCGCGTCTTTCCTTCATCTATAAATTCTTTGGCACAGGGCGAAGCAGACTCAGGGTCAGGCTTTGCAATGACGTCATATTTGACGTCACCAATAAGAAGAAAGCGTGGATCAAATCCCCAGATCTCTTTATTTGCTGTTACGAAGACGGCTGGAATTGGCCAGAGGTAAAAAATGGGAAAACATGAGGCATATCATGTGACAGAGCCTTTCATGTTTACATTCTCCAAAGTGAAATCAATTACTATAGGAAATCTATTCTACCTTAAAAAAACAAAAGACAAGAACAAACGAACAAAAAAGGGGGAATGACTATTGATTACTTTTATACAGAAAGACAGAGAGTAACACTACTTTCATAGATTCGTCACGCATTGACTAGTTTTCTAGTTTCGTTTTGTTGTGTTTTCAAATTAAATGTCATTGTCATTTTTTTGTTACCGGAATTGAAATGGAATTAATGAAAAAAATAACAAAAACACTAGAGGTGATCTGTCTTTGACAGATCAACTAATAAGTACAATGTCGATGTAATTTACGTCATGTAAATGTATACATATTTGATTTATAGATGGTAGAAGCCTAGAAGGCAATGATGGCAAATTCATGTGTAAAATCAAATATAAAGTGCAGCCGAATTACTCTTCGTTTTAACCCTCTTCGTAATATTCTGGTCATATCCGCAACTATCCTTTTAGATACGTTTCGAGGTTACGTGGAATGATCGGACTGGTAGGATAGCAGTAGACGCTATTTCAGTTGCGAGCATGGCAAGTGTATACGGAAATAGTACGTTTTATACTTCCTTGTTTCAATAATAAATTCGTTTTCTTTTAATCATTTACAAGTGCTGAATAGTTTCACTGATTCAATAAACGTGTTTAAATCTTTCACACGAAGCTTATTTTAAAGTGTCAGCATGAAAGAGAAAGTCTATTATTTATCAATCACATTTATAATGATTGCCATCCACTTTTTATCATATCATGTTTTCTGAGTGATGACTTCATAATGCATTACTTGGTGCAGCCCCCCCCCCCCCCTCTAACATGGTGCAGGAAGCAAACTTCTCTACACTCCTTTTTTCACTACCATCCAAATATCACCCAGTCACACTCCTCTCCTTAATTCATCTCCGTTTCAGTTACCACACACCTCCATTCTACTGTCATGGCTGCAAGAATGAACGTAATGGTACTCTTTATAATAAAAGACCCCGTGATTTATAAAATACATCAACATTTGAAAAATAGAATAGCAATAAAATAAGTAAATAAATAATCTAGGCAACCATTAATTTCTCATTTCCTCTCACATTATATATATATATATATATATATATATATATATATATATATATATATATATTTATATATATTATTCATTATATATTTGTAATTTTCTATAATCTCTTTTAATTTAATTCAGATACCGGAAGTTGCAAAATCCATTCCACGAGGTCACCCACAACCACTTCTCTCCTATCCCCGACAATGCATCTGCAAACTACTAAACATCAGACAATAAAGAGCACAGCACTATCCACATCTTTACACCCCTCGTTGAACGGCTCATCTACGCTGGCGCAAGTGAGAAACAATGAAATTGGTAGTACTGCTTCTGTTCACTTTGATATGTCTAGCGTTTCCAACGAGTCTACAAGTCAACGAGTCTACGAGTCAACGAGAGCTACTAAGCAAAAGGGTAACATTGACATTTTTGATCTCGTTACAACTTTCCCAATCAATCTTGCATTTCTTGTTCCCTCTGCTTCTTTGGTGATAATAGTTGTTGCGATTGTCGTGTGCCTCATTAGGAAGTATTGTTGCAAATGCCGAAGTGGGTCGAAGCCAAGTCAACATCGAGTCAGTTTGACTACAGAAGAGCAAGAGCCTACTGATGAATCAGTATACCAGTCCATGAATGAGCCGTCTCAGTCACCTCTGCAGATGTCCAAGCTAGATGATACCCCAGAGCTGACAGGCGATGATAGCAGCCATGTCTATAGTGATTGTGCAGCTGAGAGATCTTGGAACGTGAGACCTTTGCCTGTTCCCTTGAGGTTATCGGCAAAAAGTGATCACAACCGTTATGACCACCAATCGCTACCTGGAAAACACACGACTGTCCACAAGCTCAAACCACGAATGCCACCAAAGTCCAAAGGAAAGCCTCTCCAATACCCTAAACCTAAGTTGACTGGTTTGCCTTCGAGCTTACATTCAAAGAAGGGAAAGTCTTCCCCGCACTCATTCCCAGATAGATCCCAACCAAGAGAGCCCATCAAAGAGAAGACAGGCCTTCGTCGCCCAGATGACACCAAGTTCATTCCGAAGACAAGTTTCGCGTCTATTGTTGGGTCGGATATGATCTTCGTTGATGATGGTGTCTACTTGAACATGGAAAAACCCAAAGATGACAGGAAAGTTGTCATGGCTAGTGAAGATCCGCACATTTATAGCAACTTTGAGGTGCGTGATGAGTGTGAGGCTTATACTGAGTTCGAACCATACGAAAATGTATGCGGTTAAAGGCGCTTCCTAAAAGCGTTTACAGCGGCGAGTACAGCGGCGAGTATGTGCATGGCCACGATCTCATGCAGCGCCGCCGCTGTAGGCCACTCTAACATTATCAGGGCCCTGTTGCATAAAACTTACCATTAACGATAAGTTTGCCATCGATGGTAACTCCCATGGAAACCTTGATTTTGATTGGCTGCTGAGTGATGTTACCATGGTAGTTACCATTGATAGCAGAGTTGCCATTAATGGTAAGTTTTATGCAACGGGGCCCTGGACTGTTTTGGCGATCACGATTGTTAAATATCTCCCTCTATTGGTTGGTTAATGTATTAGGCCTGGAGCCTGTCCCGAAATAGTCACCCCATTTTATCCATAAGATTTGACCTCTTAAAGCTACTTGGACCATATAAGTCATTGACAAAAAGGTTGTCAGCCTGACCATAGCCGCCTGGTTCAGCCCCAAGAGACCCCAAAAGGGACCTGAAAGTCATCCCCACGCACCAAACTTTGTCAGTAGGAAGTGGTATGACTGGACATTACAAAACACAAAAAAAACTGACAAAAATTTCTGTCGGGATGGGGTATCAGATGGACCCTAAAAATTGGGGTAAATTTCCCCCCTTTGAGGCCCAGGACCAAATTTCGTCAGAAGGAAGAGCTATGGATTCCAAAAATATATAAACCTGACAAAATTGTCCATCGGGAAGGGAGTGTCAAACCCCCTGAAATGAAAACCCCAAAGTGCACTTTGACGACGCTTTGCCCCCCCCCCCCCCATGCTCTTTTTGTAAAGAAAAACCATTTTCTTACCTTCTGAGGTGCAGTTTGGTGTCAGTATTGGTCATTTCATTAATAACTTATCAAATTATGAAAAATGTATTGCTTTCCTAAAAGTAGCCAAAAATATTGTCATTACATATCATGGGCCGCGGAGCCGGGAGGGGGGGGGGGGTTGCAGCCCCCCCCCCCCACTTTTTTGAGTAGACACGTTAAAAAAATCTTGGAAAAAAGGCTCAAAAATTGTCATGAGTGAAATCAGATCAGCCCCCCCCCCCCCCCCCCACTTTCAAAAACGCTCCGCGGCCCCTGCATTTCAGCCTGTCAGTCACATACCACAGATACCTGAAAAACTCCTCTATTATGCCTTGTCAAACAGGTGAAGATAGACAAAGGGAGTGTTTACATAATCCTGACAATATTTTTCGGCTACTTTTGAGAAAGTAATACACTTTTCACAATTTTATAACTTATCAATCAAAAGACCAATTAAAACAAAATTGCACCTCAAAAAGATTATACTCAAAATTATGTTATGAAAATTTAAATCAAATTGAATAAATCACTTTTGAGTAATCATAGTCAGAAGGTAAGAAAATGGATTTTCCTTACATATATACAGAGCATTTTTTGTTGTTGGACATATAGAGCAGGGGGGAAACCATGCACACCCTGCTTTACTCGTGTTCGTTGAAAAAAGATGGGTAGAGCATAAAGCTTTCGTTTTTTAACGCGACATCGTTCCTTGACAGTTTAAACACCTGAACACAGTAATTTCAATATCGTTTCTTAATTTGATAGTCAACTACACACTCTCTACCCCCTGCCCCTCCATGAATACATGTACACCCTAAATTACAGAACGATCTATCAACATAATTTCACTGGTAAAAAAAGAAAGAAATTAGAAAAGTAGTGAATCTACACATTTATAATTTCAAGGTAAAATGTATAAGACCCTTCATTCTGTGCTGGATTCGCCTCTGAAGAGGTCACAAATGGGTAGGATTTTGAGCTTGTCAGGGAATTGCGACTACCCTCTGAACAAGAAGCAACTGGCTCTCAAAATAAACCTAAAGCAAACTTGCCTTTCAGGAATCCCATAACTTTCTATATAGGGACAATGCTCAGGAAGTCAAACACAGAGTGTACTCGTTAATTACCCATAAAATTATTACTTTCCCTTCATACTATAATGATTACTCTTTTAAACGCGCTACTGTCTTATATTATCGGAGAACATGAATGAATGATTACAAGAAAAATCTACTCTTTTTGCCTGTAATTTCTATTTCTGTTTGTTACAACTAGTCTCATTTTCTCTTAGGGCCTATATCCTTTTCATACTTTTTTTTCTCCCACCCCCCCCCCCTCTACTCCCCTTCCCCTCACCCTCTCCTTAAATTTTCTTCCGCTAGACATAGGCAGATCAGGAAATGGCTGCCCCTATATTGACAATGAGAAAATAGGAAAACAAGCCTTTTACATGAGTAAAAAGGCCGGCGACCGCCTTGCATACCTTGCAGAGCCTGGAGAGGGCCGTTGGGATTCCCAAAATCATATTCCTGAAAGATTACTGTCGTGACCTCAGGATCGGGGCCGAAGAGATTCCCACGGGCAAATAATACCCAGGAAGGAAATTTTCGTGAAGTTAAATGGGGAAACATTTTGCCTTCCCCCTTTTTCGGACAATCTTCTCTCCGCCCCTGCTAGACCAATTTTTAATGGAACTATCTGACCAAATTTGCCGGCGACAAGAATGGTGATTTTTTTTTAAAATCCCATCAAGAAAAAAAAGAAAGAGATAAGGTCTCAAAATTGCAAACAGAAAATTCTAATAGTGGTGACATCGTGAACCCCAGCAACCCCTGTATCAACGCCCTTGCTCTTCGCTTCGATTTTTTCTCAGACTCTTCAGCGGTGTTTATCTCTCTCTCTCTCTAAATCTTGCCATTGTAATGTGTATGTTTTTTTTTTCTTTTTTGTTGTTTTTTGTTGTTGTTTTTTTTTTGGGGGGGTGTGTTTTTTTTTGGTTTTTTTTTGTTCATTATCTCTTAACCCACCTATATGCCTATTTATATTTTCCTTTTAGTCTATATCTCAAATCTTTCTCATCGAGTCTCCAAATTTTTTACTTAAGTTACCCTCCCCCCACAATAGTCACCCCATTTTACCCATAAGATCTGACCCCTTAAAGTTGCTTAGACAATCTAAGTCATTGACAAAAAGGTTGTCAGCCTGTCCATAGCTGTCTGGTTTAGCCCCCAGAGCCCCCAAAAGAAGCCCCAAAGTCGGGTCGATTTCACCCAATCTCCCCATGCACCAAACTTTGTCAGTAGGAAGTAGTTTGACTGGACATTACAAAACACAAAAAACTGACAAAAATTTCCGTCAGGATGGGGTGTCAGACGGTCCCTAAATATCAGAGTAAAATTTTCCCCTTGAAGCCCATGGACCAAATTTTGTCAGAAGGAAGAGCTATTGATGTACATTCCAAAAATATAAAAACTGACAAAATTGTCCATCGGGAAGGGGGTGGCAGACCCCCTGAAATGAAAACTCCAAAGTGCCCATCCTCTGTATGTAAAAACAAAAACAAAACATTTTCTTACTTTCTGACTACGATAACTCAAAAGTGTTTTATTCAATTCAATTCAAACTTTCATAACATAAATTTGAGTATAATAATCTTCTTGCGGTACAATTTGGTGCTAATTTGTCTTATGATTGATGAATTATTAAATTGTTAAAAATGTATTGTTTCTCAAAAGTAGCCAAAAAATATTGTCAGGATTATGTAAACACACCCATTGTCGATCTGACAAGGCATAAAAGAGGAGCTTGCTTAGTATCCATGGTATCTGTGTAATCATGGTAATTAACACATGAATAGTACATTTCAGCCTGGCAGTCACATACCACAGATACCTGACAAGCTCTTCTATTATGCCTTGTCAAACAGGTGAAGAAGGACAATGGGTATGTTTACATAATCCTGACAATATTTTTTAGCTACTTTTGAGAAAGCAACACATTTTTTTCAATTTAATAACTTATTAATCAAAAAAACTAATTAACATAAAAATTGCACATCAAGCAGATTATTATACTCAAAATTATGTTATGAAAGTTTGAATTTAAGTGACTAAAACACTTTTGAGTTATCATAGTGAGAATGTAAGAAAATGTTTTTTCTTTACATATAGAGCATTGGGGGGGGGGGGCAAAGCGTTGTCAAAGGGCACTTTGGGGTTTTCATTTCTGGGGGTCTGACACCCCCTTCCCGATGGACGATTTTGTCAGTTTTTATATTTTTGGAATGTACATTTATAGCTATTCCTTCTGACAAAATTTGGTCCCTAGGCTTCAAGGGGAAAACTTTACTCTGATATTTAGGGGCCGTCTGACATCCCATCCTGACGTAAGTTTTTTGTGTTTTGTAATGTCCAGTCATCATGGTCATACTGCTTCCTACTGACAAAGTTTGGTGCATCGGGGAGATGGGCAGAAGTCGATCCGACTTTGGGGCTTCTTTTGGGGGCTCGGGGGGCTAAACCCGACAGCTATGGTCAGGCTGACAACCTTTTTGTCTAAGATGGTCTAAGTAAGTTTAAGGGGTCAAAAATTATGGGTAAAATTGGGTGACTATCTCGGGACTGGCTCCTGGCTTAATACGCGTGGATTCAGCCGTCCAAGCACATAGAATTTTGAATACGCCACTTGGCACAGTTTTTCTTCCGTTTCCAACATTTTGTCCAATGACTTCTTCTTCTGCTGCTCGTCCTCCTTTTTTTCCTTTTCCCTTCTCTCTCAATTTCTGCAATCTTTATATCTCTATCGTCTCAAACATTTCTGCCTTGATGTGTGTCCATATTTTGTTTCATCTTTCTCATTTGTTCCCGTTATCTTTCATCCGCTAGTACAATTCTAATTTCATTTTAGTATCATCCTCCCATTGTCCATGTTTCTTCTATTTATCATTTTGACAAGCAAAAGTGTCGCTTTCCCCCTCTATTTCTCCTTTCTTTCCTTCACTTCCCTTTCATTGCAATATTTCTACTTGAATTGTCCCACATTTTGTTTCTCCATGTCTGTCCGAATTCTGTTTTTATCCATTTTCCACTGTTTTCTCTTACGTGCTTTCTTGTGTCTGTGTTTTTATTTATTTATTTATTTTTTGTTTCCCTCTACATCTATCTCAAAGTAATTTCTTTATCCATGTCCGCATGTTCCCTTTCATCAGGGGCAGCGGAACCGGGAAGAGAGCTGCAAAGTACCCATTTTTTAATATATTTTTTAGAGTAGACACATTTCATGTCTACTAGAAAACATTGGGGAAATGCTCGTTTGCATGCCCCCCTCCTACACACACACACACACACACACACGCCCTCACACACATTGACTTGTGGGGAACTGTATTGTTTTCTCCTTTTGTACTTTGTACCCCACAAGCACTTCTCCTATTGTATTTTGTACCCCACAAGCATGACGGAATAAAGGCCATCATTGTGCTCTTTTGTTCTCTGTACCCCACAAGTGTATCTATGTAATGACACACACACACACACACCCACACACACGCACACACACATTTTCAAAATCGCTCCGCCGCCCCGGTGTATAATGATCATCATTTCTTGTATCGCCTATATTTTCCCAATTTCCTTTCCCTTTTTTGGTCTAAAATCTTTATTTCTCCTTCCACCTCGTGTCATTTGTTCGATTGTGCCATGTCTGTCCGAATACCCCCCCCCCTTCCCCCCCCCCCCCCCCCCCATCGTCCCTATATTCCCTGTATATTATCAAAGACACTTCTTTCGGCATGGGACTATAATACAATACTTACAAGGGTAGCTGGGATTTCAAAGGCGGTTGAACCATTGTTTCCCGCAAGGAAAGTGCCTCAGTGTGATACTCGGCCCTGGCCCAGCGAATCAAGTGGCGATTGCGATCAACTTTCTATGGAGACAATATCCAGGAAGTCGCACCCGCTAGCTACCCATTGAAAAAAAGTTTTCAAAAGTACAAGCTCCTGTAGACTGTTTGCTTATACATGTAGTTATGATACTCTATTGCACAGCTACTATTATCTAATATGAAAGAACTTGAACATGTTGAATGAGGCCCAAACAGTTACCGTTCTGCCTTTAGTTTCGATATTTTTGTCTTTTCACATCTCCATGTAGTAATTATATTTTCACTTTGTACTGTCTCCCCATGTATATTATCCTTGCATTGCCTTCAACAGGAGACGTCGCTAAACAAAGACATATCAAGGAACGGGCGAAATGGTCCTCTATTGAAAGGAAAAACAAAACAAAACATGAAAAACAACAATTTTACGGAGGTGAACAAGCCCCCCCACCCCCCTCCCCCTCTCCGGAATCTCGGGAGGGCCGAAGGGATTCGCGTGGGGAAAAGATTCCGTCGGAGAGAAGTTTCGGGAAAGTTATTTTCTTCCCCTCCCCTTAACTGGGAGAGCTTGTAAGGGGCTGTGGGATTCCAACCAAAATTTAGTTCCCGAAAAATGGGAAAATTTTAGAATCTCGAAAGGACCGGCGGGATTCCTCAAAATCAAGTTCCTGGAAATTTAATGTCGGGAGTAATTTCGCCGCTCCCACTCTTTTGGACATGTTGGACGAATCCTCTCTTTCTTTCTCAATTCTCTCTCTCTCTCTCTCTGCAATTTTTCAATGTAATGTCTCCGTTTCTGTCCTTCCTTTTTTCTTTTATAATCCCTTCCATTCTCTCTATAAATTATTTCTCGTCCTTCCGCCTCTCACATTTCTCTTCCACCACGTCTGCCTGACTTTTAAATATTTTTCCTTTCTCTATTTCCGTTACCTTTATTTCGGTTTGTTGGCGGGTGTCCATACTTTTTTTCATTTTCTCACCTTTTCCTATTATCCTCACCCGCCATCATAATTATATCAATATTCGTTTTAGTATTATTTTCCAATTATTATTATCAGGAAAAAAAATAATGCCCGTCTTTCCTTTCTCCCTTTCCTCTCCTCCTCTTTCACAATACTTATTTCATTTCATTTTTTTTTAATGTATGTCCTGATCCTTTCGCTTACGTTTTTTTTTTTGGTTGTTGTTGGTTGTTTTTGTTGTTTCATCTTTCTCGCTTATTCCAGTTATTCTGTCACCTACTTGATAATTATGTTTTTCTTCCTCCGCCCTCTTGTGTCTGTGTCTTGTTTCATTCTTTTTTTCCGTCTATATTTATATAATGATTATCTCTCTTTCTCCAGACTTTTATTAGCTCTTTCCCGTTTACCTCTTTTTCTACATGTATGCATGTACATTTCTTCCTCATTTCCTTAATCGTGGTAATAATGTACCTTCCATTCTCAATCATGCATATTCTCTCACCTTACAAATTTCTCTTTCTTGATGTCTATTCGAATATTTTTTTTGTCCCCCCCCCCCACCGCTGTATTCCTATTTTTCTCTCACTCGCTATCATATCTAGGCCTTGCTTTTTCTCATATAATCTGGATAATCATTATTCTTGTCAATATCGTCCATATTTAGGTTCAAAGGCTAATAAGTTTTATTTATGTTTTCGGCCTAAACCCAAGAACATTTACCACTTCTGGAAAGGGGCCTATTGTCCGTTAACTACTGAGAAAACATCTTTATTTAGTGTAGCTTTCGAAAGAGCCGCAATTTCAATAGCTTGAAAAAAAAAGAAAAAAGAAGCTAAATCCATTGTTCCTGCGCAGTACTGTCTCACTCGAAAACGCTTCTATGACATCACCACAGAAAAGCTGGCGCGAAGCTACCTAATCTGCATTGTAAATAATATGCAAATGAGATAACAGTATTCATGAATCCCACACAGCATGTATTCTGATTGGTCGCCGTTTCACACATCGCCCGCTCGTTGCTACGGACAGCCTACGAGCTGTTATATTGTAGAAATAAAATCTTTAGACATGATTTTCGGCAAGTAAATTGTTTGTTTTTTCATAGAGAACTTGGTACGTTTGTTAAGACGAATGTTTGAGGATTACATTTAAGTAAACACTGTTTACTACAGGGTGCTAGAAAGTGGTCAAAATATGGATTAACCTTTATAAGGAATTGTCAGCCTGAGTATACTCTAGGTTTGGATATGAGTAAAAAAAAAAAAAAGGCTAGCTGTTTCTGAGTAAATTGCTATGCTATTGCTGTGACGCTAAATCAGCGTGATGAGACAGTACAGTGTCTATGAAACTGAAGAAGAAATACTGACATATCAGAGCATAGTTTGACTGAGAATACATTATTCAATCTATTGTACATTGGTTTAATTACTTTGTAAATTGGACAATTATGGTTAAATGTACATACATAACTGTATGAGCATCAATAAAGAGAATGTTACATGCACTATAAACTATAAAACACCATAAAGTAATGTTTTCTAGTGACTGCATGAATGAAAATGCATTTATATGTCACATGTAAAAATAATAATATTTTGAGTATGCAAATATCATGATATAAAAGGAGTCACGTATCATTTTGTGAATGTCATACAACAAATTGCTTATAGTTTGAGAATCGGCTTTATGATATAATCGAAGACTACAACTTGGTTCATTGAATCAAGATGATTTCTTCGATTAAACAAGTAGTTACACATTAATAATAGAAATGAGTGCGTTATGATGTTAAAAACCACGGTGAGCTATTAATCCAAGAAAAAAGACCTCATAGAAGAACAGTGGCATCACGTAAGTTCAGCCACATCGATTTACCGTGTATGTGTTTAGAAATATTCTTAAGGAAATAAAAGCGAATAAAAAACAAGAATATTTAGATTTTAATTCATTGTTTCTAACCCTAACCCAATACAATGTACCTATTCACGTATTGCCACCATACCATATGCTTTAAAGGCCATAATTTCGCCGTAGGAGGGGGCTGACTCTCGTGCCCTAATGTCAACTTTCCCATTTCTAATTTATACGAACGAGCTTGGCGAAAGATCGATATCCGCAATAACCGCAATATCCTCTGCGTTGCGTATAAATTTTCATAGTATTGTAATGTAATTTGAAATATAGGCCTACCACATGCATGTGATATTGAAATATAGGTGAAATATATAATATGAGGTGACAGTTCACCGAATATTGCAGTGTCGACATTTTCAGCCCGTTACCCCATGCTCCTATGATAGTCATAATAATAATGATGATGATGATGATGATAATAATAATAATAGTAATAATAATAATAATAATGATAGAAATAATGATAATAATACTACTGCTAATAATCATCATCATCACAATCATAATAATAATAATGGTAATAATAATAATAATAATAATAATAATAATGATAATAATAATGATAATAATAATGATAATAATAATAATAATATTAATAATAATAATAATAATAATACCATTGATAAAAATAATATGAATAATGATTTATCATTATTATTATTATTATTACTTTTTAAAAATGACGACACAGACCGAGCTGTGCTCAGTGTGTTCTTCAGCATTTGGATATTGATTTTTGTTAAAATAAAAAGAAGACCTATCAATTGCTACACCTCTAAAGTTCAAATGTCGCCACTCTCTCTCACACAATGTGTAGGGTCAACACGTCCGAATCCTTAAGATTCTTGCTTTACCAATGCGTTCAGTCTAGAATTAGAAATCCTTGCGAATCTTCTTGAACGTTTCATATGCAATCATGGCTGAATGAATACCATACAAAGATATAAGAGGCTGTAAGAGCGACCCTATCACCTTTCCTTGCGTAGGGCCATAAAACGTCGAGAGTTCTACCCAGGTATGTGTCTCCACGCTTTCAATTACCCATTGGGTCGCATTTACGGTACCCGTATAGATCAAGCAAATCAATGTCCACTGTGCTTCCTTTGTATCGTGAATCTCCTGTCGCTGAACGAAGATTAGGAATGACGTCATAAGCCAAGCCAAATATGATTCAAATATGGCGAACACGCCAGCAAAGCAAAGAAGAGTAATATCTTCGGGAGGTCGAGGAGTCTGCAAGAGGATCCCTCCTGCACTGGCAAAGCGGAATATGTTTAGGGTGAAAATTCCAATGCAGCTAAGTAAAAGGATAAGATCGTGTGCTCCTATGAAAGAAGAAACAGGAGAGACTGTACTTCTCTGCCGAAAACTTGTTGACCTCCCAGACAGGTCAATGTAATAATGGTAAAAAGCCAAGAGAGGCAAATAAACTATAATCTGGAGAGACCACTTAAGGTAAGTAACAGTAACTGTGTGGTATTTATGTGGCAATACTGATGGAGAATATTCGAGAACTTGGCACAATGAAAAGTATGTAATCCCAAGAAGGATAAAACCGACCACTGACATTATGACATTCTTCGGTAATCCATTGCATTGCCTATCTCGAAATCTTGGCAAGAGGTTCATGCTTTCTTCACTAGACGACGTCATCGAAAGGAAATTCGACCGTCTACGTCCAAAGATGTTAGCGAGACTCTTTCTCCAGAATGGTTCAATGTACCTTGGACCTAGGCTCTGGAAATGTGTGGTAGTTATGGACGCTTTCAGATAGGACCTTGAAAAAATGGATGACCACATGTGCCACATTATTGCTGCGCAGATAATAGCAGTCTCGGCATAGAAAGGAGTCAGAACCCTGTCGTCACGAATGATGAATTTTCCAAATTGCCCACCAAGTCTACAGGGATATTCCTTCCGAGAGTAGTTAGGGTTCATTATTTCACCGAGTGGATACATTTCTTTGTCGGCAACAATCCAAATACATATGGCAATCGAAAATACAAGTGGATATACAAACTTTTTGTCGTCAACAAATGCTGCGTCATAAAAGTTTTTGAAAAAGAAGATCACTACGATAACAAGTGCTGTAAAAATGAAATTCAGCAACGCATTCACTGCAGTTGCAATTTGAACTAGTAGAATTTTATTTTCAGTTACCAGGCAAATTATGTAAGCCATAAATGGCAAAGGCAAATTGATTAGACCGACTGTGCCAAATACGTAAAAAGTTTTTACAAGAGATCTGTGAGGCTTGCGATATAAAGAATGGTGCACTTCGTTAGAAACAGTCGACTGCCTTTCTGGTCCTAACGTAGATAGCGACACGTCAGAACCCCCACATCCTGCTTGGTCTAAATGGTCCAAAGATTTTGATCTAAACATTGTCAGATGATGTCGTACCGTATTTCCATCACGAGTAGGTTTCAGCTGAGGGAGGAGACCAACAGATCGCGCACAATGCTGACATCTCAGGGGCCAAAGGATGTCTTGCTTCCCATGAAAAAAGTCCCTCTTTCGGATAACATACCACAGAAAAATTCCACCGAAAATAAGAGCGATTGCCAGGCAGCATCGCGATATGATATAGGTTAAATGACCCCTTGTCGAGGGTTCTGGATTACCTTGAGATGTGTTAGGCAAGATAGTGCAGCAAATTCCAACACTTAGGACTAGGCACAGCAAGAGATAGTTATGATAATGACTTCGCTTGATACGGGGCCCTTTCCTCTCAGAATTAGATTCCATATTTATTAGTTTAGTTATCTTACTTGGTAGTATGCACGCATAACTCTGAAGCTACCAGAAGTTTGTCCACTTCTCAGAGATTAAAAATCCTTTCTGTGCAGTCCAGGGGCCCGTTGCACAAAACTTGCGTTTAATCGCAACTCCTCAAAATCAAACGCAAGTCCCTAATCGCTCTTCTGATTGGCTGAAAATAAAGTTGCGTTTGATTTTCCTGATTTGGGTTTAAACGCAAGTTTTGTGCAACGGGCCACAGACTGCGTACTGAGGGCATCAAAGGAGGAACAAAGGCTAGAGCACAGTGGGTATCCGGACATTGGCTTGGGGGAAGGGGGGGGGGGGGTGAAGGGAGGAAGAACATTCCAGCCAAGGGAGTATTTTTTTCATTCCTTAATTTGCATAGGAAAAGGGGAAAGGGTAAGACGTCGGGTGCTCCTGTAATCCACCTATTCACATCTTGTAGTTTATGATTTTGGTTTTATTTTCATTTGTTAATCCATTGTAAAATGATAAGCAAAGCACAATGAAGTCATAGCTATTTGTTGTTTGGATTGAAAGTATTTGGACATGTTCAATTTTGTACAATAATGCATAAACCAGTCATTAGTATGATTGAAGATATTTCAGTCCGTTTTAAGAGTGTTGTTCAAATTCGCTCTGCGTGATACGTACCCCAGTATTAGCTTTGGATAACCTTTGACGCTTGGCTTTAATTCGTCTACTAAACAAATTTGTTGTGTGAGGGAGAATTAAACACACAAACAACAAAAAAAAAAAAACAACCTTAATAGTAGACTGAACGAAGTTTTTGTGGAAAAATTATCCTTATTTTGCGAGATTTTAAGACCAATTTAATTACAATTTACTTTTAGATAAATGCCTCATAATGATTTTAAAATCAGATTATCATTTTATTTGCATGGTTTAAGATCTGTCGGGGGGGGGGGGACAAATTGCCCCCTTGCACCATTCAAATGCGTTTGTGCTAGAGCGATAGCAGGAGCGTACTCGAATATTCTGTCCATGTTGATAATTATGTTAGAAAAGTGGACTTTCAACTCTTGAAGATTAATGATGAAATTGATTATGCATTTTATTATCGCATCTTATCTTCTCTCTAATACGTTATACTTAGCGTTTGTTAGAAACTACGATAATTACTTATTATTACCAATTATTCATCCGATCCGATGATACACTCTTAAAAGAATTTGACAATTGGTTTTAATTCGTCTACTAAACAAATTTGTTGTGTTTGTGGATCGTCAAGGACAGGCCAGGACAAACTTTGGGGTTGCCAATGAAAGTCTTTCGTCATGCCAATGTGGTGTCGATGGCAGCTGTAGCAGTACGTATACAAGATTTGACTAGCTGGGCAATATACTTACCTGTAAACTATTGTTTAACATTTACCCAACTGATGTTGGGTAATCTAAATGTTTTGTGGTTGGGCAAATTAAATTGCCCTGTTACAGTTGTTCACCAATCACATTTTACCAAACTCTGAGTTTGCTAAATTATTGGTTATGTTTTCAGTTGGTTAGTATTATTGTCCAACTGATCTTACCCAATGAGCCATTTGGTATTTTACCAATTTGGGCAGTTATTGCATACTCTGTTAAAATGTACCCAACTGATTGGGTAAGAAATACTATGTGGTTTGGCAAATTTACTTGCCCAATTCTTTCCATTTTCCTCCAACCTAGGTCAAAAAATATAGAATACAGATGTATCGATAATATCCTTCCCAACCTGTTAATCAAATGTCCGTACTGGTCTTAGCCTACCTACCATATCCTATCCTAACTAATCGTATCCTAACCTATTCTATTCTATACATATCCTATCCAGCTAGTCAAATCAAATGCGCGCTCTTATAAAACCCTCATGATTTATGATGATTTTAGTGACACTTTGTATTTTATCGTGCAATCCCAAACCAACGAAAAAAATCATGAATATTCATATTTTACTCTACGAACATTGTGAACACGATAAAAACTACTTTCGAAAAATAAACTCAAGGGCAATTTCAAAGGCCTATTGTACTGCTCATAGAAATCAGGTTCGGATTACGTAATACGCCATTGTAATGTTCGCACATTTCTAAAGGTGATAGACAGGGCTATTGAAATTGCCTTGAGTTGATTTTTCGAAAATAGTTTTTATCGTGGTTGTGGTAAACTTTACCAAGCTATTGGTTTAGTACATCCAATATATATTTCCCCAGTGTTTTACCAAGTATTCAGACAAAATCGCCAGTTGATGAACAGAAATTGCCCAACAATTTCATCATGTTTTATGTTATGACATAACTACATTGGTTGGAAAAAATAACCGAATTTGCAAAACAGTGATTAACCCAATAAAATATTAGACAATGGACGTGGCCGGTCGAAAATATTAGATGTGGAGGTGTCATGGTATAGTGGTTCGTTCACTTGACTCTCAATAGCGTGTTTTCGCAAGCACGACGCGGACGTTGAATCGAGCGTGTCGTGTGCAAAACCGGACAGTAGTAACGCTTCAGTAACTCCCCGTCCTGTTGAAATCTAGAATCGTATTCCCATACGATCGACTACAATCCGATTTTGATATAAATCGCAATAGCTTTGAATATAGGTATTTTAACAAGTCAAAGCTGCCTGATTCAGCTTCTAAACAATAATATGAATACTCAACATAGGAATTTGGTGCGATATCAGCCTTAAATCCGGAATAAGGGCCAAACCAGTTTCAAATCGTAGACAATCGCAGGACTGCTCTGACGTCACTACGATTGGGAGCCGATTTGGCCTTTCCTCCGACTAGAAGTTCGTAATAGGCCGTAATTTCGATTTTACTATCTATGTAACTATTCAGAACCTCAATCAAACATATTGTATGTGTTTAACTGTTTTTATCTAATGCTATACCGTTTTCTTTCAAAATCGGATCGTAGACCGATCGTATAGTGTGTGGTGGCTTTTTAGTCTGTGCGCGGCACCTTTGGTGAAAATTTCCTTTCCGAAACGCATTATCACTGTTACGATGCGAAGTCAAAAATTACCATCATCTGTGTAATGAGACTATCACTCTTTCATGTCAATTCATTACACACAGAGAAATTGTTCCTCACAACATAGAAGTCCAGTAAGTCAACTAAAAAAAAAATCCATCTGAAAATCCAAAGTCTGCCTAAAACATGCGTAATTGGTGCCATTTTTTCCAAAGCACGCGGAGCTCTGATAATTCAAGAAATCGTGGCTATACGGACGACATTTTTTTTTGTTGTTGCTAATCGCGAGCTGCTACGAGATTGATGGTATTAGAGAGAGAGAGAGAGAGAGAAAAAAAATCGCCCGGTACCTGACGGTGCGGCGGGAAACCCGCTATAGTGCCTGCACATTCACTGTGTACGTCCGGGCGGATTTATGACTACTTCGTGCGAGCAAAAAACCCACCAAGCCTGCCTTTTCGCGTAAAAGTAAAAACATCTCCGCGGTAAATACGCCAAATAACAGGAAATTCGGGTAAAATTAGCCTATTGTTGACTTATTACTTTAAATTTTGAACACCCCCCAAACCCCAGAATATTTCGATTTGTGTGTGTGTGTGTGTTGGGGGGGGGGGGGGGTTGTAAAATCTGAATTATCCAATTAAATTGGGCATTATGACGTAAAGACATTGAAGACAACCTGTTCATATTAAGATAGTATCGATATCACAACAGACCTCAATTGACAACCAATCTGCACTTTGCATTAAAATATTTATCGCCTTGCATTTTGTTCTTTAGGCCTGTCCTTATTCTGAGCCTTTTTATTATGTTTTGTTGTTGTTGTTGTTGTTTCTTTTGTTTGATCTTTTCCAGTTATTCTCTCACCTGCTTGATAATTATGTTTTTTCTTCACTCGCTCTCTTGTGTCTGTGTTCTTGTTTGATTCATTTCTTTTTATATTCATGTTATAATTATTTTTCTTTCTCCTTTCATCTTTTCCCTTTCCATTCTCCTCTCCTCTGCTTACTTTTATTTGCACTTTCCCGATGACCTCTTTTTATACATGTACGCATGCTAGTGCATGTATTCACCCTTTCCATAATGTACATGCTCCTTTCATTCTCATAACACGGCATGCATATTCTCTCATCTTACAAATTTCTCTTTCTCAATGTCTATTCGAATGTTATTTTTGTCCCCCATCCTCACCGCTGTATTCCTGTTTATCTCTTACTCGCCATCATATCTTGGCTTTGTTTTACTTTTATATAATCTGAATGAACATTATTCTTATTATAAACACCTGTGTGAAAAGCCATTGTTGTCATGGTCTAGTGCACATGTTTTTATTGTTATGTTCCTCCAGCATGGCTGCTTCTGAATGGATCCCTCTATAATGATGATGTTCAGAAAGATGAATAAAAAGCCCGGCATAAAAAGGTTTTCAAATATACAATGTTATTATTAAGATATCTATGACTGAATACTGCCATTTACGAAACCGTATACATGGTATAGGGGTTATGCTTTAGTCTAACACTGCAGTCTATGAGGGGGAAATGAGTATGGCATTTCCGGTCACTGGTATACGTTTATTTTAGTGAAGCACATGATGATTTTGAAGTGCTTTTTTTCGAGCTTCATATTTACACCATATTACATACATTGATAGCATGCATGTATAGGGCCAGGCAGCTCAGATTTTATAAAGCCTCTCCAAAGTTACCACTTCACTTTAAGGCAAAACACTGAAAACTATTAACAAGTTAATGTGGACTGTGGGCATTTAGACAAAACTCCTCTAAAATTCAATTTCCTAATCATGAGATGCTATTTTTCTGTGATGGAACAGAATGCAAGATTGTGCCTCATGGTGAGGACAATCACACGCACACTGCTCGCAGCAGACACTCGGAGATTCAGCACTCTAAATTACTTGAGATAGATTTTGGTAGATGTGCATGAATTTACATGCATAGGCACTGATATTACAATTCATACATTTTATGTCTTGGAAATATTCATATATGGAATATGCGATTGCAAATACTTCTTTAAAGATATACTAGTCTTCAACTGCTATAGCACTGAGTTTTATCCATTACAGAGTGGATTTTGCATAACTGGAATTAACTAATATCATATGATGGCTTGGAAATTTCCTACACAGCAGAAATCATAGGCTTATCTACATCGCATTTTGCACCAAAGGTTACTCTTAGCATATTGCCTTTCCTGTGATTTCATAGTATAATTTTTTCAGTTCAGCCAAATACACTGATTTGCGTATTGATTCACAATTTACATAATTAGGCCCCAATATCATAAAAAAGGGTATATACATTTATTGCTACGAAATATTCGAATTCAGATGATGCAGTCTCAATTAGAACTAAATACTAACTTTCGATTGATATGATACTGAGCTGTTCAGTGCACTACAGTATTAACAGTGAGGTTTGCATTAATTTGCATAATTAAGCCTCATTATATGGTGACAAACTGCTAGTTTCAAAGCTTGGCAACAATCATGTTTACAGTCAGCACCCATAGTTATCTTAAACTATAGCCTTTCATATGATCTGATATATATTTTCAGTTGAATAGCCACGATAACAGATTTGCATATTGATGCAAATTTGCTTAATTAAGCGTAATTATTTCACATAATGAGGAATCATTGTCATAAAAAAATTACACATTTATGGCTTAGAATATTCGCATTCAAATTCTGCAGTCCAAATTATCCTTAAATACCATCTTTTGATTGAGAGCACACTGACGTTTGTGAAATATAGCATAAACAATATATTTTGCATAAATTTGGATAATCCAGCCTCATTACAGTGGTCTTCCAAGCTTCTCAACTTTCATATTTACATTAAGAACCTAAAATTGAATTAAAATATCACCATTCATGCAGTTTGATATAAGCATCTTCAGTTAAATAGTGGATATGTATACAAATGAATAATTTGCATAATTACACATCAATATGTCACATAATTAGGTATCAATGTCATAAAATAATAACACACATACGGCTTGGAATATTCACATTCAGATTATACAGTCCAAATTATCCTTTGATAAGTTTTCATTGAGAGCACACCTGTGTATGAGCATTATTATATAAGCAATGATTGTTGCATAAATTTGCATACTTAGGCCTCATTACAGTGATTAATTGCCACTTCCAACATTTACAACATCCATAGTAAGATTAAGTACTCAAAGGTACCCTTTCATGTGATTTGATATTAACATTAGCATATTAGTTAAATAGATTTGCAAATTGATGCCTGTTTTGCATAAGTGCGCATCAATGCTACACAAAATATACATATGCATGAATTGGAAATATTCACTTCCAGATGATTCAGTCCATATTAGCCTGAAATACTTTTATTTATTAAGAAGATACCAGTGTTTTGCGTATTATAGTTTAAACAATGAATTATGCCTAAATTTACATAATTAGACCTCATTAGACTGATAACGTGCAAGTTTCTAGCTTGGCAACATTCATATTTGAATTCAGCACCAAAAAAAATGGTGGGGAAAAATGTGGACCACGAAAATGAAAAACGGAGCCTTTTCCCCCATGTCATCCCATCAGGAGCGGCGGGCCAGGGGGAGGGGGGGGGGGGTTGGAGCACAATGCCCCCCACACTTTTTAAAGTACCCCAAAAGTGCCCTTTTTATTTCTGAAAAATGCCCCCTTTCTCTTTGATAAGTGCCCTTTTTACTACTAAATGTGCCCCTTTTCCTTCTTATAAGTGCTCTTTCCCCTTTTGATATTTTTTTTCTCCTTCTGAAAAGTGCCCCTTTTCAAAGCAGATAATTGCCACATTATTCCTCTAATAAGTACCCTTTTCGCCATTTGAAAAGTGCCCGGAAAAATGTCTCTTTTCAAAGCTCATAATTGCCACCTTATTTCTCTAATAAGTTCCCTTTTCGTCTTTTGAAAAGTGCCCCTTTTCAAATCTGATAATTGCCACCTTATCTCTCTAATAAGAATTCTTTTCTCCTTCTGATAAGTGCCCCTCTTCGAATCTAAATATTGCCCCGTTTCCTCTCTAATACATGTATATGCAATATTCTCCTTTGATAAGTGCATTTTTACTTCTGATATGTGCCCCTTTTCCCTTCTAGAAGTGCCCATTGCCCTTCTAATAAGTGTTCCTTCTTTACTTCTGACAAGTGTCCCTTTTCAAATCTAAATATTGCCCGTTTTCTCTCTAAAATATGCTCTTTTCTCCTTTGATATGTGCATTTTTACTTCTGATAGGTGCCCCTTTTCAATTCGTATATGTGCCCTTTCCTCTTCTCATAAGTGCCCCCTTTTACCTATATTTCTAAATATTTTCTCTTCAAAAAGAGCCATATCCAGCTTCAAAGAATCGTGGCGGCTTTACAGGTACCCAACTACAACTACAATGTAAGGCAGCGGAGCTGGAGGCAAAAGGGGCACAATGCCCCCCCCCCCCCCAGCAAAGGATTTCTCATTCAGCTAGCTCGAATGTGCCAATACTTTACACCAAGTAAGGGCAATATTTTCTGAAAATGTCCCCATTACTCGCTGGCTATGCTCGCTAGCTCTTACAGTATATAATGAAATCAAGTAGACTGCATAAAGTATGTTAAATCGGTGTAATCCTAGAAAACGACGGGGCTAATTAAAAGATCATCCGACGTTCCCCAAAATAAATTTGCTGTTGTCATTTTTATCATATAGTAAACAATGTACAACTCAAGGACTTCTGCATTAGAAAAAAACTCCGAAAAATATTTGCTCGCTGGCTTTGCTCGCTCGCACATGAATCGTTAGATCATTACACACAACTGCTAATCAGGGAAGCTGAAGTAAGGACCAGAACCACAATAAAAAGGAAGAAGGTGATGCTTGATAATAACAACTATATTAATTACACTGTAGGGTAATACCAATGTCACAAAACGGTCCATTTTTCGCTTTATTTTCACCCCTTGTAGGTGCCCCCCAAGTGCCCCTTTTTGCTGGCGCCCCCCCCCCCTTGAAAGACGTTTCGCCGCCCCTGCATCCCATGGTCTAATATACCGTACATAATTAATTTTGAAGAAAACAATCTACTCGGTCGCTTTGCAGCCTTGCACTTTGTATATCGATATGATCTTGTTGGTAATATAGGTTGGGTTTGGCTTTCTTGTGTTATTTCTAAGAAATTAAAATGGCGTTTCTTATAGAGTCATAATTCTTTAGGTTTATGGATGAGTTTTGTTTGCCCGTTTGGGAGCTCGCGTATGTATGATGGACGATAGGTGATATGTGTTCATTGAATACATGTGTTTGTTCATACGAAATAATGCGACCATGAGGACTGCAACGCTGTTCGTTTTCCATTTATTTAAAACCTGTCACTTTAATACAACAATTGCTACAAATAAACATATGTCGTTTTTAGGGTTTTTTTGTTGTTGTTTTGTTATACATACAGTATGTATTGTAATATATATTCACAATAAAACTTTTGATAAAAGATGCATGTCAAAGTTGTCATATCTATCGTAAGTAAACATTTCAAAGAAACAATTTGCAAATGGATAATAACTAGTCAATCAATACACATAAAAATGAATTAAAACTAGACTATAAGGCATCATGCTTCTGAGTATATTTCTATGCTATTACTGTGACGCTAAATCAGACGTCAGTATCTATAAAACAGAAGAATAAATAATGACATATCAATGATATCAAAGCAGTTTCATCGAGCAAACATAATTCAATGATAATTGGTTTACTTTGTAAATTGGACGATTATAGTCATAAGATACACATACATAACTGTATGAGCATCAATTAAGAGAATGTTACATGTGCTATGAACTATAAAACATCATAAAGTAATGTTTTCTAGTGACTGTATAAATGGAAATGCATTTATGTGTCGCATGCTAACATTATAATATTCTGAGTATCAAGTATCAAGTATCATTTATTTTCAATTCCAATGAAAAAATCATGGTATACAGATAGATAATCACAATACGGTAACATTTAAGAGAATTGTTGAATGAGTAAACGCAATGAACATATAAATGCATATAACAATGTAGCAACATACAATAAAAAACAACAACAAACAAACAAACAAACAAACAAACAAAATTAAAACATAAGCAGACAATGTAAGAAACCAAGAAGTGAATATCTAAACCGCAAATGCTCTCATATTAATACATATTGATATCATGCTATAAAAGGAGTCACGTAATATTTTTTGAATGCCATACAACAAATTGCTTATAGTTCCAAAATCGTCCTTTATGATTTTATCGAAATCATCAACTTGATTAAAGTAGTTACACATTTAATAAAAATGTGTGCATTAAAACGTGCTCAAGACCACGGTGAGGTATCAATCCACGAAACAAGACCCCATGGAAGAACAGTGGCATTATGTAAGTTCGACAGAAATGGGCTTTCCGACATATAATATATTGATTTGCCATGTTTATTTCAACTTTTTAAAATGTTTTTAAGGAAATAAAAGCAAGCAAACAAGAATATTTAAGTTCTAATTCAATGTTTACAACAAGTTTCAAAACGACAAAAATAAGCAATACAAGATCCGTACCTATTCTTAGTATATTTATATGCTATGGTTGTGACGCTAAATCAGCGTGATGAGACAGTACAGTGTCTATGAAATTGAAAAAGGAATATTGACATATCAGAGCACAATTGCATCGAGAATACATTATTCGATCTATTTTACCTTGATTTACTTTGTGAATTTGACAATTATTGTTGTAAAGTGTACGTATATTAACTGTATGAGTATCATTTAAGAGAATGTTACATCCATTATAAAGTATAAAACACCATAAAATAACGTTTTCTAGTGACTGTATAAATGCAAATGCATTTATGAGTCACATGCCAAAATTATAATATTTTGAGTATTAAATATACTGTTGTCAAAGGAGTCACGTATTACTTTGTGAATATGTCATACAACAAATTGGTTATAGTTTAAGAAAAGTCCTTTATGATATAATCGAAGACATCAACTTGGTTCATGTAGTTACACATTCAATAGAAGTGTGTGCATTAAACATGTTCAAGACCACGCTAAGATATTAATCAACGGGAAAAGGACCCCGTGGAAGAACAGTGGCATAACGCAAGTACCTCTGAAATGGGCTGTCCTCCATATAAATGAATAATAATAATAATTAATATATATATATATATATATATATATATATATATATATATATATATGTATACAGTTACCATGTATATTTTAACTTTTTAAAATGATGTTAAGGAAATAAAACCAAACAAACAAGAATATGTAGATTTTAATTCAATGTTTCTAACGAGTTTCAAAACGGATTTTCAAACGACTTTTTAAAAAGTCAGGAAATAACCAATAAGAAAATATGTACCTATTCATGTATTGCCACCATACCATTCGCCGTGAAAGTAGTAGTAGTAGTAGTAATAATAATAATAATAATAATAATAATAATAATAATAATAATAATAATAATAATAATAATAATGTTTATCATCATTAAAATCCTTTTTTACATTTGGTCAGAGTCCGAGCTGTGCAGAGTGTGTTTTAGAGCATGTGAACTTTGTTTTCTGTTAAAATGATTCAAGACCTATCAACTGCTACACCTCTAAAGTTCATAGGTCGCCACTCTCTTACACAATGTGTAGAGTTAACACGTCCGAATCCTCAAGATTCTTGATTTACCAATTCTTTCAGTCTAGATTAGAAATCCTTGCGAATCTTCTTGAACGATTCATATGCAATCATGGCTGAATGAATACCATACAAAGATACAAGAGGCTGTAAGAGCGACCCTATCACCTTTCCTTGCGTAGGGCCATAAAACGTCGAGAGTTCTACCCAGGTATGTGTCTCCACGCTTTCAATTACCCATTGGGTCGCATTTAGGATACCCATATAGATCAAGCAAATTAATGTCCACTGTGCTTCCTTTGTATCGTGAATCTCCTGTCTCTGAACAACGAATAGGAATGACGTCATAACCCAAGTGAAATATGATTCAAATATGGCGAATACGCCAGCAAAGCAAGCAAGAGTAATATCTTCAGGAGGTCGGGGGTCTGCAAGAGGATCCCTCCTGCACTAACAAAGCGGAATATGTTTAGGGTGAAGATTCCGATGCAGCTAATTAAAAGGATAAGATCGTGTGCTCCTATGAAAGAAGAAACAGGAGAGACTGTACTTCTCTGCCGAAAACTTGTTGACCTCCCAGTCAGGTCAATGCAATAATGGTACAAAGCAAAGAGAGGCAAATAAAATACAATATGGAGAAACCACTTAAGGTAAGTAACAGTAACTGTGTGGTATTTATGTGGTAATCCCAAAGAAGAATATTCGAGAACTTTGCAAAATGAAAAATATGTGATCCCAATTATAAGGATACAACCAATTACCACTGGAGATTCCCGGTATTGCCTTTCTCTGTATTCTGGCAAGAGAATTATTGTTTCTTCTCTAGACGATGTTATCGAAAGGGAATTCAACCGTCGACGTCCCAAGATGTTAGAGAGACTCATTCTCCAGAATGGTTCAATGTACCTTGGACCTAGGCTTTGGCATTGTGTGGTTGTTACAGATGCTTTCAAACAGGACCTTGGAAACATGAATGACCACATGTGCCACACAATTGCTGCGCAGATAATAGCAGTCTCGGCATACAAAGGAGTCAAAATCCTATCGTCAAAATTGATTAATTTTCCAAACTGCCCAGGAGGGCTACAGGGATATTCCTTCCGATCGTACTTAGGATTCATTATTTCACCCAGTGGATAAAATTCCCTGTCGGCAGCAAGCCACATGCATAAAGCAATCGTGATCGCAAACGGAAATACAAACTTCTTGTCGTCAACGAATGATGCATCATAGAAGTTCTTGAAAAAAATCATAACAAAGAAAATAAGTGCCATTAAAATGACATCGATCAACATTTGCACCACAGCTTCAATTTGAGTTATCGGAATCCTATCCACAGTCCCCAGACAAATTATGTAAGCGACACATTGCAAAGGAATATCGATTAGACCGATTGTGCCAAAGATGTAGAAAGTGTTTAGGAGAGATCTGTGTGGCTTGCGGTATATAAAATTATGCACTTCCTCAGAAACATTCGGCTGCCTAGCCGGTATCCACCTAGATAGTGACACGTTAGAACTCCCACAACCAACTTGGTCAACATGGTCCAAGGATTTTGATCTAAACAATGCTCGATGATGTTGTATGTTATTTTCATTACGAGTAGGGTTCAGCTGAGGGAGGATACCAATGGCTTCCGCACAATGCAGACATCTCAGGGGCCAAAAGATGTCTTGGTTCCTATGAAAAATGTCCCTCTTTCGGATAACATACCATACCCAAATATCAACAAAGATGAGAGCGATTGCAAGGCAGCATCGCGTAATAAGATATGTTAGAGGACCCCTTTCCGAGGTGTCTTGGTCACTTTGAAATGATATATTACGCAAGACTGTGCAGGAAATTCCCAAACCTAGGAACAGGCACAGCAACAGATATTTATAACTTCTTTCCTTGATACGGGGCTCCTTACTTTGAGAATAGGATTCCATATTTTTAAATTTATTTAGTCACGTTACTAGGTAGGGTATACGTAAAAGTCAGTAGGTACTGTAAGTTTGTCCAATCTTCAGATTATCAACAATAAAAAAAAACTTCCCTGAAAAATCCAGACCAGTGCATACTACGGGCATCCGAAGAGAAACACGTTTTTCCACATTTCCTGAATGTCTTATACCTTCTGCCCCAAGCTGAATCTTGTAAATAGGCGTAGGCTCTTTGCAAGCGTGAAGAGGGTGATTACTCACAACTTTAACGATGGAAGATACTCCTGGAGAAATGGTTCTCAACCCAGATATATACCTTCTGCAGACTTGTGAGACTTTGTCCAAGAGCAGGTCGTTTTTGTTGAGGGTGTCCGTTACCTAAGAGGAGAATGATAAATGAAAAGCATAATTAGTAAAGATTGTCAGTACATCACTAAAGTCATGAGTAAAGTGTACGAGACCAATGATTTCGGTGTATCACTTGTCTTGAGGGAATTCATACCACCTTTCAGAGCATATGACACCCTCGCTTGATCTAATAACTATGTCGGTCATTTAATTCCTATAGCCACTCTTAAGAGGATTTACGCCATTGTGTCTCTTGTGGGCATTATAGCCACTTTTTAGACGGTTCACGAGACCGACTGACCTAGAAACAGATCGACAGTAGTGAGTTTTTGAAATCATGACGTTACGCAAAGACGACAGTAAGTTGAGCAAAACTAGCTCTGCGTATGCGCGAACCCACCCAAAAATTTCTCTGTCCAGTAGGCTATCAGGGCGCCTTTGTAATAGAATCTGGTCTATACAGAACGAAGCTGAACATGTACATGGACAAAATAGAAAGGGGAAATAGTAGGAAATAAAAGGAGAATAGTAATATTAATAATGATACTACTACTACTATACTGCTGCTACTACTACTACTACCAATAATACTGATGATGATAACAATAGTAAATAATAATAATTATAATTATACAGTAATAGCAAAAGAAAACAATAATTATTATAATAATGATGATAATAATAATAATAATAATAATAATAATAATAATAATAATAATAATAATAATAATAATAATAATAATAACAATGACAATGATAAATACAGTGCTTGTCAAAAGTTTCAGTTACACCCTGGATTTTGTGATCGCTTTTTACATCAGTTTTTATCTCCGATGTAATTACCTTCCCCGGGCTCTCAAAATCATAATTACAAGTTTGGATACTATATGTTACTGGGCTAGCGCCATGAGCGTCCTTGGACGGTGTGTGCGGTCTATAAGTTTTCACCATTATTATTGTTATTATTATTATTATCATTATTATTATTATTATTATAAAGATAACTGTACATATCATTTTTTGATACTCTCAGATGTATTTTTCTTTTTCCGTTTCAGTTTAAATATTGAAACTGGCAAAAAGCAGGCTAACCGTATACATGTGATTTAACACACTGTTTTGTAAATATTGATAAAATACCGACTCATACTTTAGAGATCGTCTAAATTTGACACAGCTTGTTTAAATTGCAGCCTTTTTAATCAATAATAATAATAATAATAATAATAATAATAATAATAATAATGATTTATAATGTGCAAAATCCACTCTGTAGAGTGCTCCAGGCGCAGTGTAGAATATAGAAGGGCATATTAATGAAATACATAAGAGAAGAATGTAATAGTCAATGGGAAGCATTGAACAAGTAAGTTTTTAGACTGCTTTTGAATAAATCTGGAGAATTGCAACTTCTGATAACAATAGGTAGATTATTCCATAGCGCAGGACCAGCGTGGGCAAAAGCTCGTTCCCCCATGTTTTTGTAGATTTGGGAACAAGAGAACCAGAGTTGGAAGAAACCGAAAGATCTAACAGGAGTGTATTTACGAAGTGAGTAGCAGAACCTTTGAAAATAATGCGATCTCTGACTGCTACCAGTGAAGTGATTTCAGAGTGGGGGTGATATGAGTGTGTTTCTTAAACAGGATAACAATGCGTGCTGCAGCATTTTGGAGCTTTTGAAGTTTTGACAGCTGGGTTTGTGGTAAATTGAATAAAAGTGCGTTCCCAAAATCAAGCAGAGAGGAATTCAGAGCGTGAACTAATTTTTCTGTAGCCGATCTAGTTCAGTATTTTCTGATGAACCCTATATTACGGAGTTGGTACCTCACTGATCTACAAATACTGGAAATTTGATGAGACATTGTCATGTTGCAATCAAACAATACTCCAAGGTTGCGACAAGTTTGGGACACATTAATTGTATGACCAGAGAAAGAAATCGATTTAAAATCAATTTTACATAATTGCGTCTTCGAAACGAATAAAAGATACTCACATTTTGAGGAGTGAGGTCAACCAAGAATAGACATTGTTCAAGCAATCTTCAAGGTGACCCACAGCATTTACAACATCAGTCTGGTTAGGTTTAAAAGAAATATAAAGTTAGATATTATCAGCATATAATGTGATAGCCTATGTTATGTCGTCGTAAAATGTGTCCCCAGCCGATCAGGAAAATAGAAAACAAGGTGGGCCCGCCCACAGAACCCTGTGGTACGCCACGAGTGAGAGGCATAGTGTTTGATTTGCAGTCATTGACACAAACACTTCGTGAGTGACAGGAAAGATATGACTGAAACCGTTCATATGCCTCACCTCTGAGGCCAAGAGAACGAAGAGTGTTCAAAAAAATTGTATGATTGACAGTGTCAAAGGCGGAGGACAAATCTAGTAAGAGCATAGCAGTGATGGAATAAATCATTATCAAAAAAAAAAAAAAAATCAGTGAGTCGCAACCGCGTAGCGAGGATTTCATTTTAGGGGGGGGGGGGCGGTTGTGAGCCCGCGAAGCGGGCTCCCCAGGGGGTGGGTGCAGGGAGGAGGGGGGGGGGGGGTTGCGCGAAGCGCGATAGCTCTGACATTTTATAGCAAATTTGAAAGATAACGGCTCGTAGCACCTTTTTTTTTAGGCGGAAAGTTAGTTCGACGGCCGGACTGCTTTTCAATTATTTGAACGCAATAGTGCTCTGTATGTAATAGAGGTGGGTGCAGGGAGGGGGGGGGGGGGGGGGGTCCTCTCCCGCGCGAAGCGCGAAATCTCTGACGTTTTATAGCAAATTTGAGAGAAAGATAACGGCTCGTAGCACCTTTTTTTTAAAGGCGGAAAGTAGTAGTTCGACGCCCGGACTGGCTTTTCAATTATCTGGACGCTATAAATACACTGTATGTAACAGGGGTGGGTGCAGGGAGTTTTTCAATCATTTGGACGTAATACTGCACTGTATGTAACAGGGGTGGCTGCAGGGAGGGGGAGTTTCCCGCTTCCCGCGCGAAGCGCGAAAACTTTGACGTTTCTAGCATATTTTTGAGAGAAAGAAAACGGCTCTTAGCGCCTTTTTAGGCTTTTTTCTCTCACTTTCCCCCTGCTTTTTCGCTCTCGCTTTTTTTTTTGTGGCGTTTTTTTTTTTTTTTTTTGGGGGGGGGGAGGGAGCACCCCCATCGCCCCCCCCCCCCCCCCCCCCCCCCCCGGCCACGCGCCTGGTGAGTCGAGAAAAACAACCCTTTCAAGAATTTTGAACAAAAATAGAAGATTACAGACCGGGCGATAATTTTGGAGTGCATCTGGGTCCAATGAAGGTTCTTTTCAAGAGTGGAATGACATGAGCAATTTCTAAGGAATGAAGGAGCATTGGCCTGGTCAATGCTTAAATTGACTGTCTGCGAAACGATAGGAGCGAAAGTGGATAAACAGTCTTTCAATACTATGGTAGGGATAGGGTCTAAAAGACATGATTGAGGAGGTACTTTTCGAAGGAGAGACTGGATCTCATCAGGATTGGTGTGCTGCAAGGTCTCAAGAGAAGATGAAGTGAGAGGTTAGGGGTAACGATTCATCTGGAGAAAGACTGTCGCAGATGATCTTTACTTTAGTCTGGAAGAACGGGATGAAAGTCTCAGCCATTACGCGACTATCAGTATGAGATGGTAAAGGGGAACACTGCTTTCGATTCAGAAGACGGTTGGCAATGGAGAAGAGCTGCTTTGAATCATCACCGCAATCTTCGATGAGACCAACGTAATGTGATCGTTTGGCCTTTTTCAATAAAGAGTTCACCACGTTTTTCTGAGCACACAATATTTCTCAGTCAATTTGAAGTTTTAATTTGGCACGCCATTTCCGTTCACGTCTCCTACGTTTCCGCTTCTCAGCAAGAGATATCAGTATTGTACCAAGGACAGTCATCGCGGTTCTTGATCTTCCTAGCACTGGCAGGAGCATGAATGTCAACGAGTCTGCTGAGTTGTAAGTTGTACATCTGTACAGCAATGTTTACACTTACAGTTTGGGAGGGCATAATGTTGCAGCTGGCAACATCTTTGGCTAACGCCGCTCTATCGATTATCTTGATACTGCGGCTAGTGAATGTGGATTCAGTCCGAAGAGGCTTTTCATATCTAAGCAAGCAGGTAATGGCGGAATGGTCAGAAATACCAGGTTTTACCTTGAGACTAGAGCAAAGCACATTGTCAGAGCTCCGTATCATGATGACATCGAGGATATGACCTTTATCATGGGTAGGAGAAGTGATTATTTGAGAGATGCCATGACTACTAATGAGATGACTTATTACGGAGGAAACGGGCATTAGGACACCTAATTTGATATAATTTTCTAAACGATCACGGCCACCTCGTTTCCCTAGATATGTCCCCCGCCTTCGTTTGATACCGAGAGACACGATCTGATTCCAGGCAGGGCGGTTAAAATCAAGCCACCTATTAGAAGTATGCCTTATGTTGAAAGAACGAAGTGTTTGAGTATCATATGTGTATCGTGAACTCTGAGCATTATCTGTTTCCAACAATACCAATCGATCATTATCAGGGCCTGGATTCGGATTTATGTCTCCCGATATCAGTAACAAAGTCCGAAATGAATTGTAGATTAGTTTTTCAGGGTTACACCATGTAATTCTTTCAAGGAATAAGAGCCCTGAAAAGGGCTGGTGAGCTCCGCTAAGAGCTCTGTGGTTCTCGACGTTTCGATCAGTATGCTCTGATCGTCATCAGGAGAATGACTAGAACACTGCCCAGTGGAGGCTATTTATTGCCTACGGAGGGATCCGATTCACAGCCTGTTTGGCGCCAATCGGAAATGCCCGCGAATTTGATTCACGGCTGCATTCTCATTCTGGTCACTGGTGGCACTAACCTACAATTCAGTTTCTCCACCATGAGAGTGTCGCTGATACTTCACTAAAAGTCCGAAATGTTGACTCTGAGTTAGCATAATACT
Organism: Heliocidaris tuberculata; assembly: GCA_025618425.1. Classification (NCBI taxonomy): domain Eukaryota; kingdom Metazoa; phylum Echinodermata; class Echinoidea; order Camarodonta; family Echinometridae; genus Heliocidaris; species Heliocidaris tuberculata. The sequence continues at coordinate 25,771,261 of CM046841.1, forward strand.
GTATTGGGGTACCAATGTACTTCCCCTTTAATGAAAAAAGTTGTGCTGAGTGTACATGGACATGATCAAGACAGCAGATATCAAGACTGTATTCATGTGGGAGTAACTGAGAGCAACTACACAGTAAAATCACAGTGAATACAAAAGGATCCATGCTGTGAAGAACATACTTTAAGCATTCAGCAATACATTAACAATGGAAAGCACAAGGAAAAGAACTTCAATCTTGACTGAACAGGCAAAACTTGAATAACTGTATGGCCTATAGGCATGCGAAAATAAATGGCTCATAGTATACAGAGTAAGTCCACAGATCCAAAATGCAACAAAACAACCTACAGTAACACAGTGGAAGTTTACCAAAAGTTCAAATCAGTCTAGATGCTTCCTTACACAAGCAGAAAACAGATGGTATAAGCAAAATGTACATAAGATCTACAAAAGCGACATAAGAAATGACAAAAAGGCAGGAGCAGTGTGGGCGGGCCACCACCAGGCGCACACAACCCTAAAATTCAACACTAGGTACCATGTTCACATGATTACTTAATTAGTAAGCAACTTAAAGTATCCATATATTATTACTGCAGCAGCAGTCCAAATAGGTCTATTTGCCGCTTCTTTTCAACTCGTTCAACATAAGCCAATTAGGGATCACGGAAACTAAACTCACTAAGGATTTTATTAATGAATAGAATCATGCAGTCTAGACTTATTCAATACGCATGATATTGTGTCGTACTGAGTCTAGTCTTTTACTTACCCCCTGTTCAGACACAAAACGTTTATACCGAAACTCGATAAAGAAACGTCGTATAAAATTTTCATCGTATATAGCCTACGGACCGTTCAGACACATATCTCGACCGATTAGAAAAACATCGTATAGATGCGCAGTTTTCCACTGCACATGTTGTTATGGTCGCCGCCAGTCCCCACCCCCTGGTAAGGACACCTTTCGCGCGCGCTCACGTTAAGCCCCGCCCAGTTATACCGTTCTATGGTCGCCATACGTTCAGACACACACGGAAAGGTGATTCGTTATCGAGTTCTAGTTCGAAACTATGTTCTGACCCCAGTTTCGTTATACGACGTTTCGTTATACGACGTTTCGTTAGTCGGCATTCAGGCACATAAATCCACAAAAATTCATCGTATAGCTATACCGTTTTGGTATAATTTTTTTTGTATCTGAACACCCTGTTTGTCCTATTACATCTTCACCTAAAGCTGACTGATGTTAATTTTACCCTGATTTCCAAATAGTGATAATATCACAAAAATAAAAGGAAATAACTCATTTTTTAATATATTTTTAAAATTTCATTTATATATATATATATATATATATATATATATATATATATATATATATATATATATTTTTTTTTTTTTTTTTTTTTTTTTGGGGGGGGGGGCAAACGTATATTATATGTTCGTTGCTTAGTCACAGGAGAAATTCGGCCCACTGAACGATTTCGCGTTTTTGCGGATGCGTAGCTTTAGGACCCCCGGCCATACATAAATCTCCGGCTTTGCTGGAAGTTACCGTGTGTGTCACTTGTGTATGATTGATTGATGGAAGATTTATTTCATTTCATTTCCAAATACAAAACAATATGATTTACAAAGTACAAAATCATGAAATGAAAAAGGAACCTACTGGAAATTCCCATAGGTCTTACACGTCATGTTTTGCCGTTGATGGAATTTATTTCCCCGGCAGGGTAGACCATATATACAAATATATTTAAAAACTTCTTTTTGTGTTTTATTTCACTTAAGGAGCTAAGGACTTCACAGCATTTTAGTATGCCTATTGCTAATAAATGTACATTGCTATTTATCCTCTTAAGCAATGGAAATCTTACGAAAAGCTTTTTAGGGCTTACCAAAATTATACCTGCCCTTTAATTTTGATATCATGATTACGCGTCAACTCTCTTGTTAGAAACATGCATTGATTATACCTGACCTACTGAGAAACTGGAACATGTTTTTCCGGAACTCCCTCACACACATAGATATTAAAGTTTGTTGTTAATATTGTTTTTTGTCTTTACGATGCTGTCATTCAAAATATGTATATTTACGGCATCTCATTTGCGTTGTTGAAAATAAACCTGTGAGCAGACAAAGCCTTATAAGATATATATATATATATATATATATATATATATATATATATATATATATATTACATAAGGAGATAAAAAGGGGGCGGGATCCTTACAATATACAAGGCCTAAACTGAGAGGAAAATTCGCAGCGCGCGTAAGCTTAAGTACACCTGTCATACGCCTGTAACAGATGTAACACCTCCTCGCCAAAAAAAGCAAAATCTTGCCAGTCTAGGATTAGCTTGAACTAGGCAACTCAGAAGGCGCACGGAGGCGCTCTATTAGTACGTATAACGACAGGTGCGAATAATAAAATGGCGAAAATACAAAAGGATCATTCTGTAAAACTGTCCCATACGAGTTTTGTATACTCCCATAAAGCAGATGAAACAAAAAAGCTAAGAAATTTCAGTGAAAGGTGTTTCGTTTCTATTTACACTCATACGTTTACTTTTCAAGGTGGAAATGTGTGCATTAGTATTTATAGGTTGTTCTATGCTTAGTTATTTCTTTCTCATGGGTTGCCGGTCTAATGGGATCATCCCTAAGAGGAGGAGGCAGAGGAGAAGTAGTGACAAAATGTAATAAATGAAGATATACAGTGCATCCCAGAAAAAAAGTGAACAGTTGGAAAAAGTCTACCCAAATAAATATTTCAAATTATTGTAAGGGAATTTTCATACCTGTGGATAGTTTAGGGTCTCTTCTATCAAATGACACCAAAATATCACCCAATATTCTACGCTTGCTTGAGTGAGCAAAAGCCAATTTGAAAGGGTGCAAAATCCAGACTTGACAAGAATTGATATTGGCTCTAGCTGGTATCAGCCAAGCTGAGTCATGAAAAGGCTTAGACACGAACCATATTCTGGTCAATTAAAGGCAATTTTTGAAATAACAGGCTTTGTTCCATGTATATTCTTACACATCCCATCAACATTTTTTGCTTGAGTGAGAAATTAACCACTTTGTTGAGTGTTTTAAAATGTTAGTTTTGGTGAGTCTTTTAAAGGGATTCGGTAACTATGTGGAGGTTTGATTTAATAAATTGTTGAATTTTGATATCTGTCTTGTATAATGATGTTGAGAAGGATAAATAAATAGCCAGGCATAGATAAATTTTCAAATATATAATGCTTTTATCAAGATATCTATGACTGAATACTCCCGTTTACGAAAGCGTATGGCCATACGCTTTAATCTAACACTGAGTCTATAGGGGAAAATGAGTGTGGCATTTCCGGTCACTTGCATATGTTTACTTTTGTGAAGCACATGATGATTTTGAACTTTTTTTTTTCCTGGGCTTCATTTTTACACCATATTACATACATTGATAGCATGTAGGCCAGGCAGCTCAGATTTTATCAAGCCTCTAAACAGTTACCAGATCACTTTAATTCCAACGGCTTGCTCATCAACCATTAAGTTTTGATGGGATATATCAGGACATAAAGTGAACAAAATCTGTTCTTTCATAAATTATCTTTTAATGATCAGAACATGACATTTTGAAGCCTTTTCATGACTCTCAACTTCGCTGATACCAGCCAGAACATAAACAAACATTTGTCGAAATGTTTCACAAAAATGGCTTCTGCTCACTTAAGCTTATTTTGTTGCCATATGATAGACATGATAGAAGAGATCCTAAGCTTTTCACAGGTATGAACATTTCCTGAAAATATTTTGAAATATTTAATTGGGGAAACCTTTTTCAACTGTCAATTTTAAATAGTTCTTAACTTCGTTATACCAACCAAGACAAATACCAATTCTTGTCAAGTCTGAAATTTGCACCCTTTCACAAAAGGGATACAAGTCAGATTTTTTTTTTGTATTATTGCATAGGAGAGACCCAAAGCATGCAACTGGAATGAAAATTTATGGAAAATATTTTGAAATATTGATTTGGGGAGACTTTTTCCAACTGTTAACTTGGGGGGGGGGGGACGCACTGTATATTTGAGAAGTCTCAATTCTTTCTGAGTGATATCTATGTTAAGACAGTTATGGTAACTGTTGTTTGAAGTAACAAAGAATAGTGTCGCTTAAAGAGTACAATGACCGCATGTATGCGTGGGAACGGGACTTCGAAAAACATATTCCAGATTCTGGTTTGATTCCTTTTGAACATTAAAATGTTGAAAAGAATAACGGTGTTTAAGAAATACAATGAATGCATATCTGTGTGGGAGAGGGACTTCGAAAAACAGATTCCAGTTTCTGCCAGATCGCTAATTCCTTTCAACATTGAAATGTTGGATTGTATATTGTTGTGTGTGGCCTCGAAATTCACGGTAGGTCAGGTATAATCAGTGCTTATATCTAAAAAGGAGAATTTTTGACTCGTAATCATTATTAAAATTGAAGGTCATGTATATAGTTTTGGTAAGTGCTAAAGAGCTTTTCGTCAGATATCTTTGCTTTAGATGATAAATAGCAATATACACGTACTACTAAAAGGATTACTAAGATACTGTGAAGTCCTTTCTTTAAAGGAGAATGAAACCCCAAACTTGCATGCACTTTAAATTAACAGAATCAGAAAAATCTTAGAAACATATCACTGAACGTTTGAGGAAAAACGGATAAAGAATAAAAAAGTAACGAAGATTTAAAAAAAAAAAAATCGCTAAATGAAATTGGCAACATACTCATTATGCTAATGAGATGCTATGACGGTTTTGAGCTCTCTCTTTATAGGTAATAAATAAGAAAATCATCAGATTTCAGCTTTCAAACAAAGAAAATTGAATTATCAACATTGTGCTTGAAATATATTGCGAGGAATAAATTTATGAACACCACCTATAATACAGAAATCAAATTTTCTAAGATATATTCAATGAAAGTGGATTTTTACAAAATTATTTGTATAAGGCACTTGGAAAGTATAGCACATTTACATCACAGCATCTCATGAGCATAATGAGGACATTGCCAATTTCAGATCTCCATTCATTTAGCGATTTTAGGATTTCAAATATTCATAACTTTTTTTATTAGTTGTCCGTTTTTCTCCAACCTTTCACTGATATTCTTCTTTGATTTTTCTGCTTCTATTAAAATGCATTTATTTGGAGGGCTTCTTTCTCCTTAAAGTGGAATAATACACAAAGGAGAGGTTAATGGGACATAAATTCCAACAACGCCAACGAGCACTGCACACAACGTAAAACCTATGAAGGTTGTATACACAAGCGATTCACAGGCTACTAGTAACTTCCAGCGAATCGCTGAGACTGATGTGCAGAGAGCCTAGCCGTCTGGGTTCAAGGGTCCTAGCGTAGAAAATTGTTTTAGCGTTCCTTCCATATATTTAAACTTAAATGCACCAGAAATCATGGATGAAATATCAAATAATCTTGCACATGTATGTATTTATTCATTGATTTTCATTGACATATCCGTCAATATTTTGTTCGAATGAAACATCAATAATCAGATCATGACAAAAACAGAATAATATATCATGAGTATAGCATAGCAAAACAAAATACTCATAACTGATCAACTAAACATGCTCTTTCTTTCTTGAACTATAAATTATCTGATTATCAGTGAACGGAAAGGTGATTCGTTATCGAGTTCTAGTTCGAAACTATGTTCTGACCCCAGTTTCGTTATACGACGTTTCGTTAGTCGGCATTCAGGCACATGAAAAGGCTTCAAAATGTCATGTTCTGATCATTAAAAGATAATTTATGAAAGAACAGACTTTGTTCACTGATTATGTACAAGTAGTGTAAGGTGGTGAGAAAAAGAGCCATTAAAAGAATTTTATACATATACATATACATATACTTATACACTATATATATATATCGCAACTTTTGATACAAAGAGAACCATGTGAGAGTACATGTATTACACGTTTCATAACATTTTTATCTCTGCTTCCCAAACTATAAGTGAGCTTTATCGACCTGAAACGAGCAAGAGAAGAAGACCTGTATATTTCCTCATCTTTTGTGACAGTGCAAAGGTATGATTAATGGTCTAGTAATGAATAGAATTAACAAAACGTGCAGTCTAGACGTGTCGTATTGCACTGTGGGGGGGGGGGGGATGAATCTGGCATTTTTGGTCACTTGCATATGTTTACTTTTGTGAAGCACATGATGATTTTGAAGTGATTTTTTTTTCCTGGGCTTCATTTTACACCATATTACATACACTGATAGCATGTAAGGCCAGGCAGCTCAGATTTTATCAAGGCGAAAAAAAAAAAAAAAACACAAAACACAAAACAAATCCCCCCCCCCACACACACACACTGAGCGACTTTTTTTTGGGGGGGGGGGGGGGGCTGGCGAGAAGAAAAAAATACGGATTTCCCTTCAAGCAGTTCCCCAAAGTTGACAACCCTTCATTTTTTGCCCCCTTGTAAAAAAAAATCCTGGATACGCCACTACACGTGCCCGCCCCCTGGAATTGCGAGCAAAAATAAATAAATAAATAAATAAATAAATAAATAAATAAAAAGAGAGAAAAGAAAAGGAGAAAAGAATGCGATATTTGTGAGTGTTGGGGGGGGGGGGGGCCGAGTGTATATGTGTGACAGAAAGAGGACATGTGTGTTTGCGAGGGCATCATGAATGGTTTTGCTAAAGGAGGAATGGAATTGTGAAAAGAAAAAGAAAGAAAAAAGAAGGGGGGAAGAAAAGGGAGAGAAATAAAGACGATATGACCCCTTCCAGCACCGTCCCCCAATCAAAGGCCTCATAAATTATGATATTTGCATTTTATTTTCAGAGATCGATGCCGTTTGCCCCCCCCCCCCAAAAGTCACTTTTTTCTAATTTCATTAAAAATGGATATAACCCGTTTTGCAATGAAACTCTTCATATTATATGGCGCATCCACCGCCAGCCGTATTTCTATTTTTTGTTACAATATGAAAGTCAGGAATATGGTCTTTAAACCAAGTCCTGAATGCAAATAATATGGGTTATATTTCCCGATTTGTTTTTAGAAATCAAATTATGTAAAAAATCGTGTCCATGAGCGTTGAAGCCCTATGAGTTCGATTGTATGACGTTCAAAGTGTCAGTCACACTGACGTCTTTTTCAATAATTCGTGGATCTTTTTAGCTGTTACCGACTGAATATTTAGAAAAGCCTTTGCGGCGTTAATGACAAGCTCCCTTTTATTAGATGCTGTTGTCTGAAGATCGAAATTGGTTATGATGAATTCAATAAAGGAGAGGAACTTTTTGGTTAGGAGAGTCGCTTTTGGTTGCACTTTCTTTTCTGGACCAAAGGCATGAATAATAATTACAGGAGACGGAGTTTCTATTGGCACATTTTTTCTTTCATTAGCCTATTTAGTTGCAACATTACTTTCGGATGTGCTCACGTCACCCTTCTTCTTTGTTTGACATTGTTAAAGTGCTTCTCTATAACAGAGCCCTTCTTTAAATTTCGTGGCTTGGATTTCTTAGGCAAGCTTGTACATAGGTCAGCCTTTGTAAGCTGCCGAATAGTTACCAGAACATCGTGCACATTTTAAAATTTCTTTTCGATCACACTGTTCATATGTGTGTGACCCCCCACCCATCCCCCCCCCCCCACATCGAACGCATTTTATTTTTTTTTTTGCAGGTTTGTGGAGTGTGGCCCACCTGTTGACATTTTAAATTATGGGTTTCATAACCAAGGTATATATTATCTGATAATTTGGGGGAGTTGAAAAATACACAAAGATGGATCTATTGGCTTGAAAATTATCATCGAATTTCTTTTTTGAATCTTCTTAATTTGTATACATTCTGATCTTTTAGATATTCTAATAATTCTTCCTCTGATAGATCTGTATCTATGGTGTAGAACACCCCTTGACACGTTTTCTGCTTGTTCCATTGAATGGGTCACCTTGACTGGCATGCCACCGAAGTCAATAACCTCTAAGAGTTTTAAGTACACTGTAAAAAAAAAAAAATGCCGTGTTTTCACGATAAATTTCCTGGCAGTCAGGATGCCGGGAATGCCCGTTTTTGCACAGTCATGTAAAATAACAGATTTCCGTGTTTTTTGTTTGTTTGTTTGTTTGTTTGTTTGTTTTTTCGTTGTTGAATAGTAGAAACTTTAATTTCTAACAGGAAAATCTATGTAAATTTAAACAGAACCATGGAAACGATTTGTAATTTAACAGGGTAACTTGTTTAAATATGAGAAAATGTTTTTTTAACAGTGTTTTATGTCGGGCGATTGTAAATATATGCTGATTTCCGGTAAAACCAACAAACTTGCTGTTGTTTTACAAGAACAAGACTTTAAACTTGAAATAACGGCCATAACTTGTCCCAAGGGCTAGAAAGTCTGCAGTTTTACAGTGTAACCTATCCCGCTTTAACTTATCCCATCCTCTACCTTTATTTATCAAATTCAAATTCAAATTCAAATTCAAAATTTATTTCCAATTTCAACGACAAAATACATTTATATATATATATATATATATTTATATATATATATATATATATATATATATATATATTGTGGCGGAAAATGGATGTAGGGGGTTTGTGTGTGAGAGATGGTGGGGTGTAGGTGTTGATTTGTGACATGAGGGGGCAGAGTTGTGTTGAGGTAGATCACAGGGGCGAACCTGGGTACCGCTTCTTGTCCCATTCCCCCACTCTCATGTCTCCATTCTCACACATTCCCTCTCCTTCTCTTGGTTAGCGAGCGGTCCATTAGCAACAGTGGGCCGGAGATTCGTGAATCAGAATCACATACGACTTTATATTACTCCACAATGAAGATAGTGAGAGCCTGATTTACGGTGCAGCTATATTAAAACTCTAGAGCTCCCTTTTTTTATTATTGTGTATTGACTAATACATTCATCTTTCTATATCGGGGACTATACCCGTACCAATACACAATTAAGACATATGGCAAACTTTATCAAACAATTGTCCTGAGCTTCATAGTGCCTTTTATGTTATATTCCCTAATCAGAAAGTTGCGATACAAACTTAGAGAACTGGGGTAAGCGCAGGCATCCAGTGTTTTGGACTATGTGAGCCTTGACCCAAAACAGTATATAACTGTAAATTATCTTTACCTGACTATGGTTTAACTCTTTCAGTGCCGATGTCACATAATATGTGACAGATAGACTTGTCATTTTCATTCACCAATTGTCGACCACAGGAAAGGTATATGCTGGTCAATGTATATCAAAATTTTGAGCACAGATCAAGCATTC
>CM046841.1:25781099-25835774 GCA_025618425.1 Heliocidaris tuberculata
GCAGAAATCATAGGCTTATCTACATCACATTTTGCACCAAAGGTTATCTTAGCATATTGCCTTTCCTGTGATTTCATAGTATAACTTTTTTTCAGTTCAGCAAATACACTGATTTGCGTATTGATTCACAATTTACATAATTAGGCCCCAATATCATAAAAAAGGGTATATACATTTATTGCTACGAAATATTCGAATTCAGATGATGCAGTCTCAATTAGAACTAAATACTAACTTTCGATTGATATACTGAGCTGTTCAGTGCACTACAGTATTAACAGTGAGGTTTGCATTAATTTGCATAATTAAGCCTCATTATATGGTGACAAACTGCTAGTTTCAAAGCTTGGCAACAATCATGTTTACAGTCAGCACCCATAGTTATCTTAAACTATAGCCTTTCATATGATCTGATATATATTTTCAGTTGAATAGCCACGATAACAGATTTGCATATTGATGCAAATTTGCTTAATTAAGCGTAATTATTTCACATAATGAGGAATCATTGTCATAAAAAAATTACACATTTATGGCTTAGAATATTCGCATTCAAATTCTGCAGTCCAAAATATCCTTAAATACCATCTTTTGATTGAGAGCACACTGACGTTTGTGAAATATAGCATAAACAATATATTTTGCATAAATTTGGATAATCCAGCCTCATTACAGTGGTCTTCCAAGCTTCTCAACTTTCATATTTACATTAAGAACCTAAAATTGAATTAAAATATCACCATTCATGCAGTTTGATATAAGCATCTTCAGTTAAATAGTGGATATGTATACAAATGAATAATTTGCATAATTACACATCAATATGTCACATAATTAGGTATCAATGTCATAAAATAATAACACACATACGGCTTGGAATATTCACATTCAGATTATACAGTCCAAATTATCCTTTAATAAGTTTTCATTGAGAGCACACCTGTGTATGAGCATTATTATATAAGCAATGATTGTTGCATAAATTTGCATACTTAGGCCTCATTACAGTGATTAATTGCCACTTCCAACATTTACAACATCCATAGTAAGATTAAGTACTCAAAGGTACCCTTTCATGTGATTTGATATTAACATTAGCATATTAGTTAAATAGATTTGCAAATTGATGCCTGTTTTGCATAAGTGCGCATCAATGCTACACAAAATATACATATGCATGAATTGGAAATATTCACTTCCAGATGATTCAGTCCATATTAGCCTGAAATACTTTTATTTATTAAGAAGATACCAGTGTTTTGCGCATTATAGTTTAAACAATGAATTATGCCTAAATTTACATAATTAGACCTCATTAGACTGATAACGTGCAAGTTTCTAGCTTGGCAACATTCATATTTGAATTCAGCACCAAAAAAAATGGTGGGGAAAAATGTGGACCACGAAAATGAAAAACGGAGCCTTTTCCCCCATGTCATCCATCAGGAGCGGCGGGCCAGGGGGAGGGGGGGGGGGATTGGAGCACAATGCCCCCCACTTTTTAAAGTACCCCAAAAGTGACCTTTTTATTTCTGAAAAATGCCCCCTTTCTCTTTGATAAGTGCCCTTTTTACTACTAAATGTGCCCCTTTTCCTTCTTATAAGTGCTCTTCCCCTTTTGATATTTTTTTTCTCCTTCTGAAAAGTGCCCCTTTTCAAAGCAGATAATTGCCACATTATTCCTCTAATAAGTACCCTTTTCGCCATTTGAAAAGTGCCCGGAAAAATGTCTCTTTTCAAAGCTCATAATTGCCACCTTATTTCTCTAATAAGTTCCCTTTTCGTCTTTTGAAAAGTGCCCCTTTTCAAATCTGATAATTGCCACCTTATCTCTCTAATAAGAATTCTTTTCTCCTTCTGATAAGTGCCCCTCTTCGAATCTAAATATTGCCCCGTTTCCTCTCTAATACATGTATATGCAATATTCTCCTTTGATAAGTGCATTTTTACTTCTGATATGTGCCCCTTTTCCCTTCTAGAAGTGCCCATTGCCCTTCTAATAAGTGTTCCTTCTTTACTTCTGACAAGTGTCCCTTTTCAAATCTAAATATTGCCCGTTTTCTCTCTAAAATATGCTCTTTTCTCCTTTGATATGTGCATTTTTACTTCTGATAGGTGCCCCTTTTCAATTCGTATATGTGCCCTTTCCTCTTCTCATAAGTGCCCCCTTTTACCTATATTTCTAAATATTTTCTCTTCAAAAAGAGCCATATCCAGCTTCAAAGAATCGTGGCGGCTTTACAGGTACCCAACTACAACTACAATGTAAGGCAGCGGAGCTGGAGGCAAAAGGGGCACAATGCCCCCCCCCCCCCCCAGCAAAGGATTTCTCATTCAGCTAGCTCGAATGTGCCAATACTTTACACCAAGTAAGGGCAATATTTTCTGAAAATGTCCCCATTACTCGCTGGCTATGCTCGCTAGCTCTTACAGTATATAATGAAATCAAGTAGACTGCATAAAGTATGTTAAATCGGTGTAATCCTAGAAAACGACGGGGCTAATTAAAAGATCATCCGACGTTCCCCAAAATAAATTTGCTGTTGTCATTTTTATCATATAGTAAACAATGTACAACTCAAGGACTTCTGCATTAGAAAAAAACTCCGAAAAATATTTGCTCGCTGGCTTTGCTCGCTCGCACATGAATCGTTAGATCATTACACACAACTGCTAATCAGGGAAGCTGAAGTAAGGACCAGAACCACAATAAAAAGGAAGAAGGTGATGCTTGATAATAACAACTATATTAATAACACTGTAGGGTAATACCAATGTCACAAAACGGTCCATTTTTCGCTTTATTTTCACCCCTTGTAGGTGCCCCCCAAGTGCCCCTTTTTGCTGGGCCCCCCCCCCCTTGAAAGACGTTTCGCCGCCCCTGCATCCCATGGTCTAATATACCGTACATAATTAATTTTGAAGAAAACAATCTACTCGGTCGCTTTGCAGCCTTGCACTTTGTATAGGTAATATAGGTTGGGTTTGGCTTTCTTGTGTTATTTCTAAGAAATTAAAATGGCGTTTCTTATAGAGTCATAATTCTTTAGGTTTATGGATGAGTTTTGTTTGCCCGTTTGGGAGCTCGCGTATGTATGATGGACGATAGGTGATATGTGTTCATTGAATACATGTGTTTGTTCATACGAAATAATGCGACCATGAGGACTGCAACGCTGTTCGTTTTCCATTTATTTAAAACCTGTCACTTTAATACAACAATTGCTACAAATAAACATATGTCGTTTTTAGGGTTTTTTTGTTGTTGTTTTGTTATACATACAGTATGTATTGTAATATATATTCACAATAAAACTTTTGATAAAAGATGCATGTCAAAGTTGTCATATCTATCGTAAGTAAACATTTCAAAGAAACAATTTGCAAATGGATAATAACTAGTCAATCAATACACATAAAAATGAATTAAAACTAGACTATAAGGCATCATGCTTCTGAGTATATTTCTATGCTATTACTGTGACGCTAAATCAGACGTCAGTATCTATAAAACAGAAGAATAAATAATGACATATCAATGATATCAAAGCAGTTTCATCGAGCAAACATAATTCAATGATAATTGGTTTACTTTGTAAATTGGACGATTATAGTCATAAGATACACATACATAACTGTATGAGCATCAATTAAGAGAATGTTACATGTGCTATGAACTATAAAACATCATAAAGTAATGTTTTCTAGTGACTGTATAAATGGAAATGCATTTATGTGTCGCATGCTAACATTATAATATTCTGAGTATCAAGTATCAAGTATCATTTATTTTCAATTCCAATGAAAAAAATCATGGTATACAGATAGATAATCACAATACGGTAACATTTAAGAGAATTGTTGAATGAGTAAACGCAATGAACATATAAATGCATATAACAATGTAGCAACATACAATAAAAAACAACAACAAACAAACAAACAAACAAACAAACAAAATTAAAACATAAGCAGACAATGTAAGAAACCAAGAAGTGAATATCTAAACCGCAAATGCTCTCATATTAATACATATTGATATCATGCTATAAAAGGAGTCACGTAATATTTTTTGAATGCCATACAACAAATTGCTTATAGTTCCAAAATCGTCCTTTATGATTTTATCGAAATCATCAACTTGATTAAAGTAGTTACACATTTAATAAAAATGTGTGCATTAAAACGTGCTCAAGACCACGGTGAGGTATCAATCCACGAAACAAGACCCCATGGAAGAACAGTGGCATTATGTAAGTTCGACAGAAATGGGCTTTCCGACATATAATATATTGATTTGCCATGTTTATTTCAACTTTTTAAAATGTTTTTAAGGAAATAAAAGCAAGCAAACAAGAATATTTAAGTTCTAATTCAATGTTTACAACAAGTTTCAAAACGACAAAAATAAGCAATACAAGATCCGTACCTATTCTTAGTATATTTATATGCTATGGTTGTGACGCTAAATCAGCGTGATGAGACAGTACAGTGTCTATGAAATTGAAAAAGGAATATTGACATATCAGAGCACAATTGCATCGAGAATACATTATTCGATCTATTTTACCTTGATTTACTTTGTGAATTTGACAATTATTGTTGTAAAGTGTACGTATATTAACTGTATGAGTATCATTTAAGAGAATGTTACATCCATTATAAAGTATAAAACACCATAAAATAACGTTTTCTAGTGACTGTATAAATGCAAATGCATTTATGAGTCACATGCCAAAATTATAATATTTTGAGTATAAAATATACTGTTGTCAAAGGAGTCACGTATGACTTTGTGAATATGTCATACAACAAATTGGTTATAGTTTAAGAAAAGTCCTTTATGATATAATCGAAGACATCAACTTGGTTCATGTAGTTACACATTCAATAGAAGTGTGTGCATTAAACATGTTCAAGACCACGCTAAGATATTAATCAACGGGAAAAGGACCCCGTGGAAGAACAGTGGCATAACGCAAGTACCTCTGAAATGGGCTGTCCTCCATATAAATGAATAATAATAATAATTAATATATATATATATATATATATATATATATATATATATATATATATATGTATACAGTTACCATGTATATTTTAACTTTTTAAAATGATGTTAAGGAAATAAAACCAAACAAACAAGAATATGTAGATTTTAATTCAATGTTTCTAACGAGTTTCAAAACGGATTTTCAAACGACTTTTTAAAAAGTCAGGAAATAACCAATAAGAAAATATGTACCTATTCATGTATTGCCACCATACCATTCGCCGTGAAATATATAACATAAGGTGACAGATCACCGAATATTTCAGTGTCAAAATTTTCAGACCGTTACTCCATGTTCCAATGATAGTAGTAGTAGTAGTAGTAGTAGTAGTAGTAATAATAATAATAATAATAATAATATAATAATAATAATAATAATAATAATAATAATAATAATAATAATAATAATGTTTATCATCATTAAAATCCTTTTTTACATTTGGTCGGAGTCCGAGCTGTGCAGAGTGTGTTTTAGAGCATGTGAACTTTGTTTTCTGTTAAAATGATTCAAGACCTATCAACTGCTACACCTCTAAAGTTCATAGGTCGCCACTCTCTTACACAATGTGTAGAGTTAACACGTCCGAATCCTCAAGATTCTTGATTTACCAATTCTTTCAGTCTAGATTAGAAATCCTTGCGAATCTTCTTGAACGATTCATATGCAATCATGGCTGAATGAATACCATACAAAGATACAAGAGGCTGTAAGAGCGACCCTATCACCTTTCCTTGCGTAGGGCCATAAAACGTCGAGAGTTCTACCCAGGTATGTGTCTCCACGCTTTCAATTACCCATTGGGTCGCATTTAGGATACCCATATAGATCAAGCAAATTAATGTCCACTGTGCTTCCTTTGTATCGTGAATCTCCTGTCTCTGAACAACGAATAGGAATGACGTCATAACCCAAGTGAAATATGATTCAAATATGGCGAATACGCCAGCAAAGCAAGCAAGAGTAATATCTTCAGGAGGTCGGGGGGTCTGCAAGAGGATCCCTCCTGCACTAACAAAGCGGAATATGTTTAGGGTGAAGATTCCGATGCAGCTAATTAAAAGGATAAGATCGTGTGCTCCTATGAAAGAAGAAACAGGAGAGACTGTACTTCTCTGCCGAAAACTTGTTGACCTCCCAGTCAGGTCAATGCAATAATGGTACAAAGCAAAGAGAGGCAAATAAAATACAATATGGAGAAACCACTTAAGGTAAGTAACAGTAACTGTGTGGTATTTATGTGGTAATCCCAAAGAAGAATATTCGAGAACATTGCAAAATGAAAAATATGTGATCCCAATTATAAGGATACAACCAATTACCACTGGAGATTCCCGGTATTGCCTTTCTCTGTATTCTGGCAAGAGAATTATTGTTTCTTCTCTAGACGATGTTATCGAAAGGGAATTCAACCGTCGACGTCCCAAGATGTTAGAGAGACTCATTCTCCAGAATGGTTCAATGTACCTTGGACCTAGGCTTTGGCATTGTGTGGTTGTTACAGATGCTTTCAAACAGGACCTTGGAAACATGAATGACCACATGTGCCACACAATTGCTGCGCAGATAATAGCAGTCTCGGCATACAAAGGAGTCAAAATCCTATCGTCAAAATTGATTAATTTTCCAAACTGCCCAGGAGGGCTACAGGGATATTCCTTCCGATCGTACTTAGGATTCATTATTTCACCCAGTGGATAAAATTCCCTGTCGGCAGCAAGCCACATGCATAAAGCAATCGTGATCGCAAACGGAAATACAAACTTCTTGTCGTCAACGAATGATGCATCATAGAAGTTCTTGAAAAAAATCATAACAAAGAAAATAAGTGCCATTAAAATGACATCGATCAACATTTGCACCACAGCTTCAATTTGAGTTATCGGAATCCTATCCACAGTCCCCAGACAAATTATGTAAGCGACACATTGCAAAGGAATATCGATTAGACCGATTGTGCCAAAGATGTAGAAAGTGTTTAGGAGAGATCTGTGTGGCTTGCGGTATATAAAATTATGCACTTCCTCAGAAACATTCGGCTGCCTAGCCGGTATCCACCTAGATAGTGACACGTTAGAACTCCCACAACCAACTTGGTCAACATGGTCCAAGGATTTTGATCTAAACAATGCTCGATGATGTTGTATGTTATTTTCATTACGAGTAGGGTTCAGCTGAGGGAGGATACCAATGGCTTCCGCACAATGCAGACATCTCAGGGGCCAAAAGATGTCTTGGTTCCTATGAAAAATGTCCCTCTTTCGGATAACATACCATACCCAAATATCAACAAAAATGAGAGCGATTGCAAGGCAGCATCGCGTAATAAGATATGTTAGAGGACCCCTTTCCGAGGTGTCTTGGTCACTTTGAAATGATATATTACGCAAGACTGTGCAGGAAATTCCCAAACCTAGGAACAGGCACAGCAACAGATATTTATAACTTCTTTCCTTGATACGGGGCTCCTTACTTTGAGAATAGGCTTCCATATTTTTAAATTTATTTAGTCACGTTACTAGGTAGGGTATACGTAAAAGTCAGTAGGTACTGTAAGTTTGTCCAATCTTCAGATTATCAACAATAAAAAAAAACTTCCCTGAAAATCCAGACCAGTGCATACTACGGGCATCCGAAGAGAAACACGTTTTTCCACATTTCCTGAATGTCTTATACCTTCTGCCCCAAGCTGAATCTTGTAAATAGGCGTAGGCTCTTTGCAAGCGTGAAGAGGGTGATTACTCACAACTTTAACGATGGAAGATACTCCTGGAGAAATGGTTCTCAACCCAGATATATACCTTCTGCAGACTTGTGCGACTTTGTCCAAGAGCAGGTCGTTTTTGTTGAGGGTGTCCGTTACCTAAGAGGAGAATGATAAATGAAAAGCATAATTAGTAAAGATTGTCAGTACATCACTAAAGTCATGAGTAAAGTGTACGAGACCAATGATTTCGGTGTATCACTTGTCTTGAGGGAATTCATACCACCTTTCAGAGCATATGACACCCTCGCTTGATCTAATAACTATGTCGGTCATTTAATTCCTATAGCCACTCTTAAGAGGATTTACGCCATTGTGTCTCTTGTGGGCATTATAGCCACTTTTTAGACGGTTCACGAGACCGACTGACCTAGAAACAGATCGACAGTAGTGAGTTTTTGAAATCATGACGTTACGCAAAGACGACAGTAAGTTGAGCAAAACTAGCTCTGCGTATGCGCGAACCCACCCAAAAATTTCTCTGTCCAGTAGGCTATCAGGGCGCCTTTGTAATAGAATCTGGTCTATACAGAACGAAGCTGAACATGTACATGGACAAAATAGAAAGGGGAAATAGTAGGAAATAAAAGGAGAATAGTAATATTAATAATGATACTACTACTACTATACTGCTACTACTACTACTACCAATAATACTGCTGATGATAACAATAGTAAATAATAATAATTATAATTATACAGTAATAACAAAAGATAACAATAATTATTATAATAATGATAATAATAATAATAATAATAATAATAATAATAATAATAATAATAATAATAATAATAATAACAATAATAACAATGACAATGATAAATACAGTGCTTGTCAAAAGTTTCAGTTACACCCTGGATTTTGTGATCGCTTTTTACATCAGTTTTTATCTCCGATGTAATTACCTTCCCCGGGCTCTCAAAATCATAATTACAAGTTTGGATACTATATGTTGCTGGGCTAGCGCCATGAGCGTCCTTGGACGGTGTGTGCGGTCTATAAGTTTTCACCATTATTATTGTTATTATTATTATTATCATTATTATTATTATTATTATAAAGATAACTGTACATATCATTTTTTGATACTCTCAGATGTATTTTTCTTTTTCCGTTTCAGTTTAAATATTGAAACTGGCAAAAAGCAGGCTAACCGTATACATGTGATTTAACACACTGTTTTGTAAATATTGATAAAATACCGACTCATACTTTAGAGATCGTCTAAATTTGACACAGCTTGTTTAAATTGCAGCCTTTTTAATCAATAATAATAATAATAATAATAATAATAATGATTTATAATGTGCAAAATCCACTCTGTAGAGTGCTCCAGGCGCAGTGTAGAATATAGAAGGGCATATGAATGAAATACATAAGAGAAGAATGTAATAGTCAATGGGAAGCATTGAACAAGTAAGTTTTTAGACTGCTTTTGAATAAATCTGGAGAATTGCAACTTCTGATAACAACAGGTAGATTATTCCATAGCGCAGGACCAGCGTGGGCAAAAGCTCGTTCCCCCATGTTTTTGTAGATTTGGGAACAAGAGAACCAGAGTTGGAAGAAACTGAAAGATCTAACAGGAGTGTATTTACGAAGTGAGTAGCAGAACCTTTGAAAATAATGCGATCTCTGACTGCTATACCAGTGAAGTGATTTCAGAGTGGGGGTGATATGAGTGTGTTTCTTAAACAGGGTAACAATGCGTGCTGCAGCATTTTGGAGCTTTTGAAGTTTTGACAGCTGGGTTTGTGGTAAATTGAATAAAAGTGCGTTCCCAAAATCAAGCAGAGAGGAATTCAGAGCGTGAACTAATTTCTCTGTAGCCGATCTAGTTCAGTATTTTCTGATGAACCCTATATTACGGAGTTGGTACCTCACTGATCTACAAATACTGGAAATTTGATGAGACATTGTCATGTTGCAATCAAACAATACTCCAAGGTTGCGACAAGTTTGGGACACATTAATCGTATGACCAGAGAAAGAAATCGATTTAAAATCAATTTTACATAATTGCGTCTTCGAAACGAATAAAAGATACTCACATTTTGAGGAGTGAGGTCAACCAAGAATAGACATTGTTCAAGCAATCTTCAAGGTGACCCACAGCATTTACAACATCAGTCTGGTTAGGTTTAAAAGAAATATAAAGTTAGATATTATCAGCATATATGTGATAGCCTATGTTATGTCGTCGTAAAATGTGTCCCCAGCCGATCAGGTAAATAGAAAATAAGGTGGGCCCGCCCACAGAACCCTGTGGTACGCCACGATTGAGAGGCATAGTGTTTGATTTGCAGTCATTGACACAAACACTTCGTGAGTGACAGGAAAGATATGACTGAAACCGTTCATATGCCTCACCTCTGAGGCCAAGAGAACGAAGAGTGTTCAAAAAAATTGTATGATTGACAGTGTCAAAGGCGGAGGACAAATCTAGTAAGAGCATAGCAGTGATCGAATAAATCATTATAAAAAAAAAAAAAAAATCAGTGAGTCGCAACCGCGTAGTCAGGATTTCTTTTTAGGGGGGGGGGCGGTTGTGAGCCCGCGAAGCGGGCTCCCCAGGGGGTGGGTGCAGGGAGGAGGGGGGGGGGGGTTGCGCGAAGCGCGATAGCTCTGACATTTTATAGCAAATTTGAAAGATAACGGCTCGTAGCACCTTTTTTTTTAGGCGGAAAGTTAGTTCGACGGCCGGACTGCTTTTCAATTATTTGAACGCAATAGTGCTCTGTATGTAATAGGGGTGGGTGCAGGGAGGGGGGGGGGGGGGGGTCCTCTCCCGCGCGAAGCGCGAAATCTCTGACGTTTTATAGCAAATTTGAAAGATAACGGCTCGTAGCACCTTTTTTTTTAGGCGGAAAGTTAGTTCGACGGCCGGACTGCTTTTCAATTATTTGAACGCAATAGTGCTCTGTATGTAATAGGGGTGGGTGCAGGGAGGGGGGGGGGGGGGTCCTCTCCCGCGCGAAGCGCGAAATCTCTGACGTTTTATAGCAAATTTGAGAGAAAGATAACGGCTCGTAGCACCTTTTTTTTAAAGGCGGAAAGTAGTAGTTCGACGCCCGGACTGGCTTTTCAATTATCTGGACGCTATAAATACACTGTATGTAACAGGGGTGGGTGCAGGGAGTTTTTCAATCATTTGGACGTAATACTGCACTGTATGTAACAGGGGTGGCTGCAGGGAGGGGGAGTTTCCCGCTTCCCGCTTCCCGCGCGAAAACTTTGACGTTTCTAGCATATTTTTGAGAGAAAGAAAACGGCTCTTAGCGCCTTTTTAGGCTTTTTTCTCTCACTTTCCCCCTGCTTTTTCGCTCTCGCTTTTTTTTTTTGTGACGTTTTTTTTTTGGGGGGGGGGGAGGGAGCCCCCATCGCCCCCCCCCCCCCCCCCCCCCCCCTAGCCACGCGCCTGGTGAGTCGAGAAAAAAAACCCTTTCAAGAATTTTGAACAAAAATAGAAGATTACAGACCGGGCGATAATTTTGGAGTGCATCTGGGTCCAATGAAGGTTCTTTTCAAGAGTGGAATGACATGAGCAATTTCTAAGGAATGAAGGAGCATTGGCCTGGTCAATGCTTAAATTGACTGTCTGCCAAACGATAGGAGCGAAAGTGGATGAACAGTCTTTCAATACTATGGTAGGGATAGGGTCTAAAAGACATGATTGAGGAGGTACTTTTCGAAGGAGAGACTGGATCTCATCAGGATTGGTGTGCTGCAAGGTCTCAAGAGAAGATGAAGTGAGAGGTTAGGGGTAACGATTCATCTGGAGAAAGACTGTCGCAGATGATCTTTACTTTAGTCTGGAAGAACTGGATGAAAGTCTCAGCCATTACGCGACTATCAGTATGAGATGGTAAAGGGGAAGACTGCTTTCGATTCAGAAGACGGTTGGCAATGGAGAAGAGCTGCTTTGAATCATCACCGCAATCTTCGATGAGACCAACGTAATGTGATCGTTTGGCCTTTTTCAATAAAGAGTTCACCACGTTTTTCTGAGCACACAATATTTCTCAGTCAATTTGAAGTTTTAATTTGGCACGCCATTTCCGTTCACGTCTCCTACGTTTCCGCTTCTCAGCAAGAGATATCAGTATTGTACCAAGGACAGTCATCGCGGTTCTAGATCTTCCTAGCACTGGCAGGAGCATGAATGTCAACGAGTCTGCTGAGTTGTAAGTTGTACATCTGTACAGCAATGTTTACACTTACAGTTTGGGAGGGCATAATGTTGCAGCTGGCAACATCTTTGACTAACGCCGCTCTATCGATTATCTTGATATTGCGGCTAGTGAATGTGGATTCAGTCCGAAGAGGCTTTTCATATCTAAGCAAGCAGGTAATGGCGGAATGGTCAGAAATACCAGGTTTTACCTTGAGACTAGAGCAAAGCACATCGTCAGAGCTCCGTATCATGATGACATCGAGGATATGACCTTTATCATGGGTAGGAGAAGTGATCATTTGAGAGATGCCATGACTACTAATGAGATGACTTATTACGGAGGAAACGGGCATTAGGACACCTAATTTGATATAATTTTCTAAACGATCACGGCCACCTCGTTTCCCTAGATATGTCCCCCGCCTTCGTTTGATACCGAGAGACACGATCTGATTCCAGGCAGGGCGGTTAAAATCAAGCCACCTATTAGAAGTATGCCTTATGTTGAAAGAACGAAGTGTTTGAGTATCATATGTGTATCGTGAACTCTGAGCATTATCTGTTATTATCCAACAATACCAATCGATCATTATCAGGGCCTGGATTCGGATTTATGTCTCCCGATATCAATAACAAAGTCCGAAATGAATTGTAGATTAGTTTTTCAGGGTTACACCATGTAATTCTTTCAAGGAATAAGAGCCCTGAAAAGGGCTGGTGAGCTCCGCTAAGAGCTCTGTGGTTCTCGACGTTTCGATCAGTATGCTCTGATCGTCATCAGGAGAATGACTAGAACACTGCCCAGTGGAGGCTATTTATTGCCTACGGAGGGATCCGATTCACAGCCTGTTTGGCGCCAATCGGAAATGCCCGCGAATTTGATTCACGGCTGCATTCTCATTCTGGTCACTGGTGGCACTAACCTACAATTCAGTTTCTCCACCATGAGAGTGTCGCTGATACTTCACTAAAAGTCCGAAATGTTGACTCTGAGTTAGCATAATACTGTATTGGGGTACCAATGTACTTCCCCTTTAATGAAAAAAGTTGTGCTGAGTGTACATGGACATGATCAAGACAGCAGATATCAAGACTGTATTCATGTGGGAGTAACTGAGAGCAACTACACAGTAAAATCACAGTGAATACAAAAGGATCCATGCTGTGAAGAACATACTTTAAGCATTCAGCAATACATTAACAATGGAAAGCACAAGGAAAAGAACTTCAATCTTGACTGAACAGGCAAAACTTGAATAACTGTATGGCCTATAGGCATGCGAAAATAAATGGCTAATAGTATACAGAGTAAGTCCACAGATCCAAAATGCAACAAAACAACCTACAGTAACACAGTGGAAGTTTACCAAAAGTTCAAATCAGTCTAGATGCTTCCTTACACAAGCAGAAAACAGATGGTATAAGCAAAATGTACATAAGATCTACAAAAGCGACATAAGAAATGACAAAAAGGCAGGAGCAGAGTGGGTGGGCCACCACCAGGCGCACACAACCCTAAAATTCAACACTAGGTACCATGTTCACATGATTACTTAATTAGTAAGCAACTTAAAGTATCCATATATTATTACTGCAGCAGCAGTCCAAATAGGTCTATTTGCCGCTTCTTTTCAACTCGTTCAACATAAGCCAATTAGGGATCACGGAAACTAAACTCACTAAGGATTTTATTAATGAATAGAATCATGCAGTCTAGACTTATTCAATACGCATGATATTGTGTCGTACTGAGTCTAGTCTTTTACTTACCCCCTGTTCAGACACAAAACGTTTATACCGAAACTCGATAAAGAAACGTCGTATAAAATTTTCATCGTATATAGCCTACGGACCGTTCAGACACATATCTCGACCGATTAGAAAAACATCGTATAGATGCGCAGTTTTCCACTGCACATGTTGTTATGGTCGCCGCCAGTCCCCACCCCCTGGTAAGGACACCTTTCGCGCGCGCTCACGTTAAGCCTCGCCCAGTTATACCGTTCTATGGTCGCCATACGTTCAGACACACACGGAAAGGTGATTCGTTATCGAGTTCTAGTTCGAAACTATGTTCTGACCCCAGTTTCGTTATACGACGTTTCGTTATACGACGTTTCGTTAGTCGGCATTCAGGCACATAAATCCACAAAAATTCATCGTATAGCTATACCGTTTTGGTATAATTTTTTTGTCTCTGAACACCCTGTTTGTCCTATTACATCTTCACCTAAAGCTGACTGATGTTAATTTTACCCTGATTTCCAAATAGTGATAATATCACAAAAATAAAAGGAAATAACTCATTTTTTAATATATTTTTAAAATTTCATTTATATATATATATATATATTTATATATATATATATATATATATATATATATATATATATTTATTTATTTTTTTTTTTTTTTTTTGGGGGGGGGGGGGGGGGGGCAAACGTATATTATATGTTCGTTGCTTAGTCACAGGAGAAATTCGGCCCACTGAACGATTTCGCGTTTTTGCGGATGCGTAGCTTTAGGACCCCCGGCCATACATAAATCTCCGGCTTTGCTGGAAGTTACCGTGTGTGTCACTTGTGTATGATTGATTGATGGAAGATTTATTTCATTTCATTTCCAAATACAAAACAATATGATTTACAAAGTACAAAATCATGAAATGAAAAAGGAACCTACTGGAAATTCCCATAGGTCTTACACGTCATGTTTTGCCGTTGATGGAATTTATTTCCCCGGCAGGGTAGACCATATATACAAATATATTTAAAAACTTCTTTTTGTGTTTTATTTCACTTAAGGAGCTAAGGACTTCACAGCATTTTAGTATGCCTATTGCTAATAAATGTACATTGCTATTTATCCTCTTAAGCAATGGAAATCTTACGAAAAGCTTTTTAGGGCTTTAATACCAAAATTATACCTGCCCTTTAATTTTGATATCATGATTACGCGTCAACTCTCTTGTTAGAAACATGCATTGATTATACCTGACCTACTGAGAAACTGGAACATGTTTTTCCGGAACTCCCTCACACACATAGATATTAAAGTTTGTTGTTAATATTGTTTTTTGTCTTTACGATGCTGTCATTCAAAATATGTATATTTACGGCATCTCATTTGCGTTGTTGAAAATAAACCTGTGAGCAGACAAAGCCTTATATGATATATATATATATATATATATATATATATATATATATATATATATTACATAAGGAGATAAAAGGGGGCGGGATCCTTACAATATACAAGGCCTAAACTGAGAGGAAAATTCGCAGCGCGCGTAAGCTTAAGTACACCTGTCATACGCCTGTAACAGATGTAACACCTCCTCGCCAAAAAAAGCAAAATCTTGCCAGTCTAGGATTAGCTTGAACTAGGCAACTCAGAAGGCGCACGGAGGCGCTCTATTTTAGTATACGTATAACGACAGGTGCGAATAATAAAATGGCGAAAATACAAAAGGATCATTCTGTAAAACTGTCCCATACGAGTTTTGTATACTCCCATAAAGCAGATGAAACAAAAAAGCTAAGAAATTTCAGTGAAAGGTGTTTCGTTTCTATTTACACTCATACGTTTACTTTTCAAGGTGGAAATGTGTGCATTAGTATTTATAGGTTGTTCTATGCTTAGTTATTTCTTTCTCATGGGTTGCCGGTCTAATGGGATCATCCCTAAGAGGAGGAGGCAGAGGAGAAGTAGTGACAAAATGTAATAAATGAAGATATACAGTGCATCCCAGAAAAAAAGTGAACAGTTGGAAAAAGTCTACCCAAATAAATATTTCAAATTATTGTAAGGGAATTTTCATACCTGTGGATAGTTTAGGGTCTCTTCTATCAAATGACACCAAAATATCACCCAATATTCTACGCTTGCTTGAGTGAGCAAAAGCCAATTTGAAAGGGTGCAAAATCCAGACTTGACAAGAATTGATATTGGCTCTAGCTGGTATCAGCCAAGCTGAGTCATGAAAAGGCTTAGACACGAACCATATTCTGGTCAATTAAAGGCAATTTTTGAAATAACAGGCTTTGTTCCATGTATATTCTTACACATCCCATCAACATTTTTTGCTTGAGTGAGAAATTAACCACTTTGTTGAGTGTTTTAAAATGTTAGTTTTGGTGAGTCTTTTAAAGGGATTCGGTAACTATGTGGAGGTTTGATTTAATAAATTGTTGAATTTTGATATCTGTCTTGTATAATGATGTTGAGAAGGATAAATAAATAGCCAGGCATAGACAAATTTTCAAATATATAATGCTTTTATCAAGATATCTATGACTGAATACTCCCGTTTACGAAAGTGTATGGCCATACGCTTTAATCTAACACTGAGTCTATAGGGGAAAATGAGTGTGGCATTTCCGGTCACTTGCATATGTTTACTTTTGTGAAGCACATGATGATTTTGAACTTTTTTTTTTTCCTGGGCTTCATTTTTACACCATATTACATACATTGATAGCATGTAGGCCAGGCAGCTCAGATTTTATCAAGCCTCTAAACAGTTACCAGATCACTTTAATTCCAACCGGCTTGCTCATCAACCATTTAGTTTTGATGGGATATATCAGGACATAAAGTGAACAAAATCTGTTCTTTCATAAATTATCTTTTAATGATCAGAACATGACATTTTGAAGCCTTTTCATGACTCTCAACTTCGCTGATACCAGCCAGAACATAAACAAACATTTGTCGAAATGTTTCACAAAAATGGCTTCTGCTCACTTAAGCTTATTTTGTTGCCATATGATAGACATGATAGAAGAGATCCTAAGCTTTTCACAGGTATGAACATTTCCTGAAAATATTTTGAAATATTTAATTGGGGAAACCTTTTTCAACTGTCAATTTTAAATGGTTCTTAACTTCGTTATACCAACCAAGACAAATACCAATTCTTGTCAAGTCTGAAATTTGCACCCTTTCACAAAAGTGATACAAGTCAGATTTTTTTTTTTTGTATTATTGCATAGGAGAGACCCAAAGCATGCAACTGGAATGAAAATTTATGGAAAATATTTTGAAATATTGATTTGGGGAGACTTTTTCCAACTGTTAACTTGGGGGGGGGGGACGCACTGTATATTTGAGAAGTCTCAATTCTTTCTGAGTGATATCTATGTTAAGACAGTTATGGTAACTGTTGTTTGAAGTAACAAAGAATAGTGTCGCTTAAAGAGTACAATGACCGCATGTATGCGTGGGAACGGGACTTCGAAAAACATATTCCAGATTCTGGTTTGATTCCTTTTGAACATTAAAATGTTGAAAAGAATAACGGTGTTTAAGAAATACAATGAATGCATATCTGTGTGGGAGAGGGACTTCGAAAAACAGATTCCAGTTTCTGCCAGATCGCTAATTCCTTTCAACATTGAAATGTTGGATTGTATATTGTTGTGTGTGGCCTCGAAATTCACGGTAGGTCAGGTATAATCAGTGCTTATATCTAAAAAGGAGAATTTTTGACTCGTAATCATTATTAAAATTGAAGGTATGTATATAGTTTTGGTAAGTGCTAAAGAGCTTTTCGTCAGATATCTTTGCTTTAGATGATAAATAGCAATATACACGTACTACTAAAAGGATTACTAAGATACTGTGAAGTCCTTTCTTTAAAGGAGAATGAAACCCCAAACTTGCATGCACTTTAAATTAACAGAATCAGAAAAATCTTAGAAACATATCACTGAACGTTTGAGGAAAAACGGATAAAGAATAAAAAAGTAACGAAGATTTAAAAAAAAAAAAATCGCTAAATGAAATTGGCAACATACTCATTATGCTAATGAGATGCTATGACGGTTTTGAGCTCTCTCTTTATAGGTAATAAATAAGAAAATCATCAGATTTCAGCTTTCAAACAAAGAAAATTGAATTATCAACATTGTGCTTGAAATATATTGCGAGGAATAAATTTATGAACACCACCTATAATACAGAAATCAAATTTTCTAAGATATATTCAATGAAAGTGGATTTTTACAAAATTATTTGTATAAGGCACTTGGAAAGTATAGCACATTTACATCACAGCATCTCATGAGCATAATGAGGACATTGCCAATTTCAGATCTCCATTCATTTAGCGATTTTAGGATTTCAAATATTCATAACTTTTTTTTATTAGTTGTCCGTTTTTCTCCAACCTTTCACTGATATTCTTCTTTGATTTTTCTGCTTCTATTAAAATGCATTTATTTGGAGGGCTTCTTTCTCCTTAAAGTGGAATAATACACAAAGGAGAGGTTAATGGGACATAAATTCCAACAACGCCAACGAGCACTGCACACAACGTAAAACCTATGAAGGTTGTATACACAAGCGATTCACAGGCTACTAGTAACTTCCAGCGAATCGCTGAGACTGATGTGCAGAGAGCCTAGCCGTCTGGGTTCAAGGGTCTAGCTAGTAGAAAATTGTTTTAGCGTTCCTTCCATATATTTAAACTTAAATGCACCAGAAATCATGGATGAAATATCAAATAATCTTGCACATGTATGTATTTATTCATTGATTTTCATTGACATATCCGTCAATATTTTGTTCGAATGAAACATCAATAATCAGATCATGACAAAAACAGAATAATATATCATGAGTATAGCATAGCAAAACAAAATACTCATAACTGATCAACTAAACATGCTCTTTCTTTCTTGAACTATAAATTATCTGATTATCAGTGAACGGAAAGGTGATTCGTTATCGAGTTCTAGTTCGAAACTATGTTCTGACCCCAGTTTCGTTATACGACGTTTCGTTAGTCGGCATTCAGGCACATGAAAAGGCTTCAAAATGTCATGTTCTGATCATTAAAAGATAATTTATGAAAGAACAGACTTTGTTCACTGATTATGTACAAGTAGTGTAAGGTGGTGAGAAAAAGAGCCATTAAAAGAATTTTATACATATACATATACATATACTTATACACTATATATATATATCGCAACTTTTGATACAAAGAGAACCATGTGAGAGTACATGTATTACACGTTTCATAACATTTTTATCTTGCTTCCCAAACTATAAGTGAGCTTTATCGACCTGAAACGAGCAAGAGAAGAAGACCTGTATATTTCCTCATCTTTTGTGACAGTGCAAAGGTATGATTAATGGTCTAGTAATGAATAGAATTAACAAAACGTGCAGTCTAGACGTGTCGTATTGCACTGTGGGGGGGGGGGGGGGGATGAATCTGGCATTTTTGGTCACTTGCATATGTTTACTTTTGTGAAGCACATGATGATTTTGAAGTGATTTTTTTTTCCTGGGCTTCATTTTACACCATATTACATACACTGATAGCATGTAAGGCCAGGCAGCTCAGATTTTATCAAGGCGAAAAAAAAAAACAAAAAAACACAAAACACAAAACAAATCCCCCCCCCACACACACACAATGAGCGACTTTTTTTGTGGGGGGGGGGGGGGCTGGCGAGAAGAAAAAAATACGGATTTCCCTTCAAGCAGTTCCCCAAAGTTGACAACCCTTCATTTTTTGCCCCCTTGTAAAAAAAAATCCTGGATACGCCACTACACGTGCCCGCCCCTGGAATTGCGAGCAAAAAAAAATAAATAAATAAATAAATAAATAAATAAATAAAAAGAGAGAAAAGAAAAGGAGAAAAGAATGCGGTATTTGTGAGTGTTGGGGGGGGGGCGAGTGTGTATTGTGTGACAGAAAGAGGACATGTGTGTTTGCGAGGGCATCATGAATGGTTTTGCTAAAGGAGGAATGGAATTGTGAAAAGAAAAAGAAAGAAAAAAGAAGGGGGGGGGAAGAAAAGGGAGAGAAATAAAGACGATATGACCCCTTCCAGCACTGTCCCCAATCAAAGGCCTCATAAATTATGATATTTGCATTTTATTTTCAGAGATCGATGCCGTTTGCCCCCCCCCCACCCCGCCCCACCATGCCAGTGCCCCCTCAATGACTGACAAATGCACTGTCCTTCTTATTTTCCTTCTAAACACCTGGGTTTAACAGTAGGGTTAAAGTCTTGACCCATAATTTCTGCGGATGATTTTTTTGTTGTTGAAGATTTTAACAGGGGCAATATAAACAGGGCCATGGCCGCCTTGTGCCCCCCTGGCTACGCCAGTGTATACGTATATGTGGGTGTTCTTTTTCACGTGCATTGATCATGTGTCTGTGTATGTTCGGATAGAATAAATACCTCAATATACTATCAAAACTTATTGGAAATTCACTTGAGATGGATATAACCCATTTTGCAATAAAACTAAGTCTTGGATATAACCCGTTTTGCAATAAAACCTACAAATTTATCATTTTTTGGAAAAAATTAGAAAACTGAATGTGAATTAATCGTGTCATTTCACTACTCTTTTGCGATTATATAATAACACAAAGAATCATAACTGAAGGATGATTAGTTTTAGTCATAACAAAAAAGTCACTTTTTCTAATTTCATTAAAAATGGATATAACCCGTTTTGCAATGAAACTCTTCATATTATATGGCGCATCCACCGCCAGCCGTATTTCTATTTTTTGTTACAATATGAAAGTCAGGAATATGGTCTTTAAACCAAGTCCTGAATGCAAATAATATGGGTTATATTTCCCGATTTGTTTTTAGAAATCAAATTATGTAAAAAATCGTGTCCATGAGCGTTGAAGCCCTATGAGTTCGATTGTATGACGTTCAAAGTGTCAGTCACACTGACGTCTTTTTCAATAATTCGTGGATCTTTTTAGCTGTTACCGACTGAATATTTAGAAAAGCCTTTGCGGCGTTAATGACAAGCTCCCTTTTATTAGATGCTGTTGTCTGAAGATCGAAATTGGTTATGATGAATTCAATAAAGGAGAGGAACTTTTTGGTTAGGAGAGTCGCTTTTGGTTGCACTTTCTTTTCTGGACCAAAGGCATGAATAATAATTACAGGAGACGGAGTTTCTATTGGCACATTTTTTCTTTCATTAGCCTATTTAGTTGCAACATTACTTTCGGATGTGCTCACGTCACCCTTCTTCTTTGTTTGACATTGTTAAAGTGCTTCTCTATAACAGAGCCCTTCTTTAAATTTCGTGGCTTGGATTTCTTAGGTAAGCTTGTACATAGGTCAGCCTTTGTAAGCTGCCGAATAGTTACCAGAACATCGTGCACATTTTTAAAATTTCTTTTCGTTCACACTGTTCATATGTGTGTGACCCCCCACCCATCCCCCCCCCCCACGTCCCACATCGAACGCATTTTATTTTTTTCTTTTGCAGGTTTGTGGAGTGTGGCCCACCTGTTGACATTTAAATTATGGGTTTCATAACCAAGGTATATATTATCTGATAATTTGGGGGAGTTGAAATACACAAAGATGGATCTATTGGCTTGAAAATTATCATCGAATTTCTTTTTGAATCTTCTTAATTTGTATACATTCTGATCTTTTAGATATTCTAATAATTCTTCCTCTGATAGATCTGTATCTATGGTGTAGAACACCCCTTGACACGTTTTCTGCTTGTTCCATTGAATGGGTCACCTTGACTGGCATGCCACCGAAGTCAATAACCTCTAAGAGTTTTAAGTACACTGTAAAAAAAAAAAAAATGCCGTGTTTTCACGATAAATTTCCTGGCAGTCAGGATGCCGGGAATGCCCGTTTTTGCACAGTCATGTAAAATAACAGATTTCCGTGTTTTTTGTTTGTTTGTTTGTTTGTTTGTTTGTTTTTTCGTTGTTGAATAGTAGAAACTTTAATTTCTAACAGGAAAATCTATGTAAATTAAAACAGAACCATGGAAACGATTTGTAATTTAACAGGGTAACTTGTTAAAATATGAGAAAATGTTTTTTTAACAGTGTTTTATGTCGGGCGATTGTAAATATATGCTGATTTCCGGTAAACCAACAAACTTGCTGTTGTTTTACAAGAACAAGACTTTAAACTTGAAATAACGGCCATAACTTGTCCCAAGGGCTAGAAAGTCTGCAGTTTTACAGTGTAACCTATCCCGCTTTAACTTATCC
Organism: Heliocidaris tuberculata; assembly: GCA_025618425.1. Taxonomy (NCBI): domain Eukaryota; kingdom Metazoa; phylum Echinodermata; class Echinoidea; order Camarodonta; family Echinometridae; genus Heliocidaris; species Heliocidaris tuberculata. The sequence goes on from CM046841.1 coordinate 25,803,117, forward strand.
CATCCTCTACCTTTATTTATCAAATTCAAATTCAAATTCAAATTCAAAATTTATTTCCAATTTCAACGACAAAATACATTTATATATTATATATATATATATATATATATATATATATATATATATATATATATATATTGTGGCGGAAAATGGATGTAGGGGGTTTGTGTGTGAGAGATGGTGGGGTGTAGGTGTTGATTTGGGACATGAGGGGGCAGAGTTGTGTTGAGGTAGATCACAGGGGCGAACCTGGGTACCGCTTCTTGTCCCATTCCCCCACTCTCATGTCTCCATTCTCACACATTCCCTCTCCTTCTCTTGGTAGCGAGCGGTCCATTAGCAACAGTGGGCCGGAGATTCGTGAATCAGAATCACATACGACTTTATATTACTCCACAATGAAGATAGTGAGAGCCTGATTTACGGTGCAGCTATATTAAAACTCTAGAGCTCCCTTTTTATTATTGTGTATTGACTAATACATTCATCTTTCTATATCGGGGACTATACCCGTACCAATACACAATTAAGACATATGGCAAACTTTATCAAACAATTGTCCTGAGCTTCATAGTGCCTTTTTATGTTATATTCCCTAATCAGAAAGTTGCGATACAAACTTAGAGAACTGGGGTAAGCGCAGGCATCCAGTGTTTTGGACTATGCGAGCCTTGACCCAAAACAGTATATAACTGTAAATTATCTTTACCTGACTATGGTTTAACTCTTTCAGTGCCGATGTCACATAATATGTGACAGATAGACTTGTCATTTTCATTCACCAATTGCTCGACCACAGGAAAGGTATATGCTGGTCAATGTATATCAAAATTTTGAGCACAGATCAAGCATTCTAAATATATGATTATAATTATATGCTACCACAGAAATTTTCAGAGAAAATTAACGATTTTTAAAAAGAGATTACCTTATTTCAACATTAAACAACAGTAAATAAATGAGAAACCAAAAAATAATGGACAAAAAAGAGACTCGAATGTAATTTTCAATAATTTTTATGCTTAAATTTGGGTAAAGTAATAATGTTCGGTATCATTAGAAATGGTAATAAATTTTCTGTAAGTTTTGTACACAATATTTTGTGAAAAAATAAATGGTTAATGAAGTGCAGACATTTGAAAAGTAAGCATTGATTACATTTTGGTAAAATTATGAGGAGAGCTAAACCCCTTGGCACAGTAAGAGTTAATCTAAATAACCTTTGATTGGGTTCTCTGGGGCTGTCTAGCAAATATTGAGGGGAAAGGATTGGGGCAGGCATGAGACAACAAAGGGGAACTGTTACGAGCTTTACTCTGTAAACAATAATATACCCTGCCTTAATTTATGAGGCTGCCCGTTATCTCCCAACCCTGAATATGAACTTGGCCTCCGTACATTTTAGTTAGGGTTCCCTATCCTTAATTAATCTAATGACCAGGGTGGTTCGGCAAACACCAGTGAAAGAGGGGATAGCAGGGGAGGCCATGGGGAACTGTTATAGCGAGCTATACTCTGGCGGGTTGGGAGGATGATCGGTGACTTGGGTTGGGGGTGCATTTCTGGTGTTGGGCCGCTGCTTCCAACAAGCACCTCCGTTCCTGAAAGGGAAGGGGTAGGTGTTACCTAGTTGTGCTGCCTGGCTTTCTGACTGTTTTTGGTGTGGCTCGGTTCTCTTCTGGGAGCTCTCGCTCTGTCTGCCCGCTTTTACCCCCAAATCCTACCCTTTATATACCATCCGAGCAAGCCCTTCTATACTATGAAGTATGAAAAATCTGAGAGTTGTAAAAGAATTACTTCTGCTTGTTAAGTATTATACACAGATTAACATTACCTTTCCCCATAGAGAGCTGTACTAAAGCGAGTTCACCCAATATCTTTTCTGTAAACAACGGGGCTGGAAATAGCCCTACCGGTGTAATTTAGCTTTACCATCGTCAACAGTCTCCTTTGACGGTTCCATGACATTTGCTCCTGTGACAATTGCTCCGGTCTAACTTTGCCATGTTAATCCTAAACCTAACCTAACCCTATCACTAACCCTAACCCTAAGGGGTTACTGAGAGTATGCACAGGTTTCCGTTGTTAAAGATTTAGTAAGAGAGTTTTAGCTGTCGCTTTGCTTTCGAAAGAGGGCTTCCTGCTTAAAGTGGCATTCCGTCACACACATATATATATATATATATTTATATATATATATATATATATATATATATATATATATATATACATTACAAAAGTGAACACAAAGATGAACAGCAGTATTTTAAACTAGGCAGTATAATTGGAAAATGGTGGGCAAGATTAAAGCTAAGTTTGAGGCTTGTAAACAAACAGGAGTGTAACATGAGGGGGAAAAAACAAAACAAGGGGGAATACAGGGGGAACAAACATGCCGGGAGAATTAAATCAATTTAAGTAAGATTACAAATTACAATCAATATAAAGAAATTAAGTGCCACTTATATTGCCTCCTGAAAGTATTATTAAATGTGGTATTAAATCTGTCACAGCTAAGAGTATTCCAAAGGATGGGACCCGAGTGGCGAAGGGAATATTTAGAGCTGTCGTTCGGACATACCCATCGGAGAAAATTATTTGCATTTCTTGTGGGATAATTATGTATTTTGGAATTAAATTGGAATCAAATAAAACATATTCATTAAACAAGTAGGAAGGGTCTTTGTTTTAAATCGTTGCATAAGGGACGCTATTTTTAATTTATTAATGTCTAATATAAATTTTAAAGTATGTATTTTTTTTTTAAATAAAGAGGAGGAAGGAATTAAATAGCCTGAATTGATACAAACACATATTTCCTTTTCTGTAATAAAATAAGTTTATATAGGTGCGAAGGATAAGTATTGGCCCAGACTGAATTACAATAAGATAAGCAGACATGATAAAAGCGTTATATATATATATATATATATATATTAAATAATACGTATGTAGGTAATATATATTTCAGACGGTATAAAAGTCCAACGTATCGTGATAATTTTAAACAAACAAAATGTGATGTAGTCATTCCAATTCAAATTTTCATTCAATAGTACACCTAAAAAAATGATAGATTTGGATCTGTTTAAAACGCTATTGTGTAAACAACACGATAAAAACTACTTTCGAAAAATAAACTCAAGGGCAGTTTCAAAGGCCTATTGTACTGCCCATAGAAATCAGGTTCGGATTACGTAATACGCCATTGTAATGTTCGCACATTTCTAAAGTGATAGACAGGGCTATTGAAATTGTTTTGAGTTTATTTTTCGAAAGTATTTTTTATCGTGTTAAACAAACTTCATTGTTTCCAGGCATTTGACAACTTCTCCTGTGAAAGTATAAATATTGCGTTTTGTTGAAATTTAATGACAAGTTATTGCTCGTGAACCAGTTAGACACATTAATAAGACTATTGTTTAAAAAATGCAGTAAAAAATTGAAATCACTATGTGCGGCAAGAAGGGCTGTATCATCTGCATAAAGAATAAAATCACATCCGTGGCAAGAACTAGTAATATCGTTAACATATGATAAAAACAACAGTGGTTCTAAAATAGATCCCTGAGGAACTCCTGTTTTTACAGACTTACATGAAGATGTACAATTATTAAAAGCAGTATACTGTTGGCGATTAGATAAATATGATTTAAACCAGTTAAAAGGTGTACCCCTCACACCGTAATATTGCAATCTATTTAATAAAACGGTAAAAGAAAGAGAATCAAACGCCTTTGAAAGGTCCATAAAAATGCCAATTACATGTTTGTTATCGTTTAAATAATTATTTATTCTGTCATGTATTTCTATCAGTGCCAGTTGAATTGTTCGAGCGAAAACCATACTGATTTTGAAGTAAGACATCATTATTTTCTAAGAATTTATATAATCTATTTTACACTACTTTTTCTAGTATCTTTGAAAAATATGGTAGGATGGAAATTGGTCGGTGATTTGTAAAGTCATGTGGATCACACTTCTTATAAACTGATATTACCTTTGATATTTTTAATTTGCTAGGTACATGGCCGTTTGTTAGAGAAAAATTACAAGTGTGAAGGAAAATTTCGACGATGTATGGAAAGGTGACTTTAACAACTTCTGGGTTGATATCATCAACTCTACTGCTTTGACCTCCCTTCAAATTCTTGACTATATCTATAAGCTCCTTTTTTGTAACAGGTTTGAAAAATAAAGAATAATTCAGATGATTTGGCATATAAAAAGCAAAATCTCTATCATTAGTTTGTCGGCTCTTAGGAACGTTTGAGCCAATATCAATAAAAATTATTTAGATTATCAATAATATTTTGAGGATCACTCAATACTTTTTCCTTATAATCAAATCTTGTAATGTTATTTGTTGAAGTGTTTTTTCTTCCCAGAACATCATTAATAACTGACCAGGTTTCTTTCATATTATTTTTCACGGATTCGAATTTATCATGATAATACTGTCTTTTTGAACGTCGAAAAATTGTGTTGAGATCATTTCGAAATTTCTTGTATTTGTTTTTTCTATATTCACTTGGGTTTTTCAAGTATGATTTATATAATCTATTTTTCTTTTTAATAAACTGTAAAATATTCGTGGTAACCCATGGCTTTTTCAGCTTGACCTTCCTATAATTTGATTCTCTTGCTGGAAAAAAAAAAATCATTTTATAATTTTTAATATGTATCATGAAATAAAGTAGGTGCTCCTTCGGGATCTCATACAATACATCAGACCAGTCAGTATTCGATAGAGCAGCAGAAAAAAAATTAAACTCTCCTTTGTAATTTTGCGGTAGAGATTTGTATTGTAATTGTTGGCAGAAGAGATTCCAAAAGATTGTGATATATTGTAAATTGGGAAAATGTCAGATATGTCCTTTATTAAGATTCCTGGTAAAATATCGTGAAAAACATTAGTATGAATATTATTGATCAAAGAGGCAGAATGATTACCAATTCGTGTTGGTCTATTGATAAGTGGATAGAATCCACTGACAAAAGCTGACATAATACCGTCGACAAAATCGGATATGAGGGCGTTCCTTTTGTTTTTTAATATATTAATATTGAAATCTCCCATAATATACGAGTTCAAATCCTTAACAATAGGATCATTCAGAATCTTATCAATAAAATATATAAATGAAGAAATGTTAGATTTAGGTTAGCGATACACGACCATTACAAATAAGTTCTTACTTTGTTTACAAATTATTTCTATTCCATGAAATTCTACACCATCGCACTGATCTGAAAAACTGTACATTTTATATTGGAGGTCATCACGTATTTACAGTCCGACACTCAGATTCCAGAAATATGTTGCATTAGTCCAGCAGATTGGTGCAGCAAATCGATGGAATTGTGCACTTTTTCATAAAAGCATAAAATTTGGCATGCAGGTAGAGTTTTTGAGGCCGAATAATTCGGGATATGGGGCCACCAAATGTTCGGGCCTTGGGGCCCGTTGTGCCCATTTTTTTTTAATGGCCCTCTCAGGGTACTTCCCCTTCAAAGTTGATGTAATCAAATCTAGTTTGATATAATGAAACATCATGTAATATTTCCCAGCCTCTAAAATCAGACAAATGCTTTAGGTGCCCATTTATATTTAAGGGCCATCCTATGTATCAAAATATTATAAAGTCAATGATTTGTTAACATAATTAATATGCTTCTAATTTTGATCAGTCTACATTACGTCTTTGAAATCAACAACATAGGTGCGACAGGTGCCCATTATAACAAATAAAGGCCCATCATGAAAGGTAAATATATATATCTATATATATCTGCAAAATAAGATTTGTGTAAAATATTTGGTTTAAATCTTAAATGGTAGACATTAATCTGGAAATCAAGGTCATATAAAAATCCCACTTTAGGAATCACATGGACCCATTGATGGCCCATGAAAGACACTTCTTTCCCTCACAAGAGGATTGCGTAATACCCCCAAAGTGTTTGAATATGCATACTTTAAAGTATAACTATTGGTAAGGCAGTATGTTCTATAAGTACTTCATTTAATTAAGATGGCTATCGTATTCAAAATGACCACTGGTCTGTTTCGAGATGTGATTACACGTATTTGCATTAAGTTTATGCTGTGTCTTGAAGCTTATATCGTATAGGGAGAAAGTTATGGAAGTTGCAACTTTTTTTGCCTTAAAAAAGACATAAGCATGTTACAATGGTGTATTTGGTTGAGACACAATGAAACCAAGGTAAAGGTATATCTTATAATGCTGAGTAATTTAAATAGTCGGGAATTTCATTTCCAAGATTGCCATCAACTTGAAAAATACTGCATAAGTGTTGAAATGTAGTTTGCATCTGATAATTTTGCATTGAGACATAAAGCACCAAAATGCAAAAAGGTTAAAATGCTTAAATTTATGTATTCAGCCTCTCTTTCTTTAAAGGGACATCCAATCGTGGTGGCAAGTTGCTTTGAAAGAAAGCAGAAAATCAGAGAAGCAGATTGTTAAAGGTCATGTAAAGTTTTGGTAAGCCCTCAAAAACTTTTCGTCAGATTTCTTCAATTTTTGTTGATAAATAGCAAGATACTAGCAATACTAAGACACTGAAGATTTCGCCTCCTAAAGTTTAATATTAAATAAATATGAGGCAAAAACTAATTTATGTGCCGGGACAGGCACGTAAAATCCCAACAAAGGCAGCATGTGCTATACACTGTAAACACACGTGTAAAGCCAATGATGAGTAGCTAGCTACACACAGTGCACACACGCTGTCTCTATGGGAAGCCCCAAGATTGCTGTGCGGGGAGCCGTCGGGGTGGAAGGGTCCTAGCATAATGACAGTGATCAAGCATTCCTTACAGATATTTACACTGAAATTCACCAGAAATCATAGATGGAATACCAAATGATCTCTTACAGACATCTTTTGATACAAGGAGAACAACATGAGACTATATTTAACATGTCTCTTTCCAATTTCCTTTTTTCTTCCGATACTGTACATGAGCTTTAAAAGTTTGAACGAAATCGGACAAGCAATATGAAAGTTGTAATCCCTATACAAATTTGAATTTCAAATTGGCCGAACCGGTAATGTCACTGTGATATAGCGGCTGACAACTCTCCTATTTTTCCCAACACACAGATGCCTTAACTGTTAATTTTTCAAAAAGTATAACTAAAATATGTATTTTAGTATTGCCCCGGGGGAAAAGAGGCTTATGAGAAAAAGGAAATTTAATGACGGTGTACTACAAAATTTAGAATTGACCGGAAATACCTCACAATTGATACACCCTACTGCCACTTTCAGATTCAAATAGATTTAGTGATTTCATTTCTCAAACATTGATAAATTTCTTATTTTTGGTCCAATTTCTTTCAAACTTTCATCATTATGTTATCTTTTTTCCCCCTGATTTTAAACCAATCAACATATTGCAAAGTATGGATTGCCCTTTAATAGGTTTTGCCGATATTTAAGAATACAGCTATTCATTGACATCTTTATAAATCTTACGACGTCTATCATAGGTTGTTTCTTAAAGACATATCAGGGTTTTTTTCTAATATGGCCACGAAGAGGAAAAAAAAGAGGAAAGTGTAGTTTTACCACTTAGCTGTTTTGCATCTGATTATAGTTTATTTTAGCATAAAAACATTTATTTGCAGAAGAAGAGTATTTGTTGCTTCATCTGACTATTAATGTATATTGTTTATAACTGCAAAACCGTATAAGATACAGGAGCAGATTTGAACAAATGTACTTGCATTTCTTATCTTTTTGTGAACAGTTTGTATGTTTGAACGAAGTATTTCCAAAATTTCGTAAATTTGGACAAAGGGTTCTGCTATATTATTAATTTCATTGTCATATGCAAGAACTAATTGTATGTATAAGCCTACACCTATTTTTGTGCGCTTTGTTTGGCCAGGGGTCCACTTGAATCGGGAGCAACAAACATAATTTGAGAAAGAGGAAGGGTAGAAAAGGAAGGGGGAAAAAAAACTACGATCATATTGTGGATTATATACGCCCCAGTAAGCATCTTAAATTGCTTTAGAAATTAGTCTTTTTAGGGTATAAAATGCTATTGATTTTCTGAATCTTGGTCGCTTTGCTCCTGCTCATAACATTGCTTTAGGATCTTGTAATTTCACGCCCCAATATACATGTATTCATGATACATTTTAGAAATGGCTCTTTAGTGGGTTCAACCCCCCCCCCCTGAAAGAAAAAAAAGAAATAATGTAATTCTCATTGCCTTTTTCCCTAATATACATGAAGGCCTTAAGTTTCATTAGCCTGTTTTTAAGTATTTTGCCATGAATATAGGATAAAGCTGAAATAGCACTTGCAAAGGTTGAAAGAAATCGTTTAGTAAGGCAAACATTCGTTTGCCTATTAAATTCCTCAACAAGAACTCTCCTGGGTTTTCATGAATTTGACGCCCCTTTTGACAAACCCGTTTTATCAATGTTCATAATTCGAAACTCTATATTGATTGCAGTGCTCCTTTGCGAATTTTCTTAGGTAAAGCGCATATGAATTGCATTTTCGAGGATCAAAATGCACAAAATATACTCCGTGGTTGCCTTGCTGTCTCGCTTGTAAACTAAAATACATATATTTTTATTTTTGTAATGTTTTATTTTTACTTTATTTCTATTTTTAATTCATTTGTCTTTATTTTTTATTCTTTTGGGGGAGGGGGAAATTTCATTGTTTGCTCAGAGCTTCATATTCCCAAGATACTTGACTAGAGCATACAGTAGCCGCTATGCAAAACTGAATGAGACTTAACATTCACTATCTTGGCAAGAGGCGTAAATTTGTGAATTGTATTGCCCGAGTCGAAGTTTTAGAGGAGGGCAATACGATTCTAGTGAAGGCAATTAATGTTGTATCCCCCGAAAGTAGCAAGTCCATATCGTTATTATTAACAGAATCAGACATCTAGAGCGAACTCGAAAACATTGTAAAATTTCACATTTACAATAAATTTATTTTCTGTGTCATTCAGTGTAAAAGAATTTCAATCCATCTTTTAGCTGCGATGCAGTTAACATTGAGTAAACCATGTAAAATCAAATCAAGTCAAATCAAGCCAATTCAAACCTCTAATTAGACGGAGTGATTAAAACAAATCGTGTTAAATGTGTACTTGCAAAGCGCATTTTAGTTTTGTCTTTTGCAGTACATTTAAGTATCCTGTCATTTTACATACTCGCAACAAAAGCATTGAACGCACATATCCATAAATCATAAACTTAAGTACTCTCGGTCATTATGGTGTTGAAGGGTATCAATCACCAAAAAATATTTTACTCTGTCATGTCTGTATGTTAGAAGTTCCATGTCATTCTACTATATTCCAAATATGGGCTTGGAATATCAAAGTGTAAAGAGATATTACAAGTTTAATTATACTCCCTATAAGCATAAAAGCGACTCGTGAGTAGTCTACTCAACGCACCCGTACGCCCTCGCAAAGATAAGGGCTCGCGTGGAACCCAACTAGGAGGTTCGGTTCCGTGCGAGCACCTTCATGTTACCATTTATTTACTTCATACTCCTAAACTGTTGACCTATAGATTTTCAGATAAAGTTCTTTGAGGTTAATTTTATACTTCCCAGCTGTATACAAATTCTTTTTTTTTTCAGGTGGTTGGTACACTTTAACCCATTCAGGACAGGAATTATTTAAGGGCTAAATTGATCACTTTTTTTTCTTCAAATTGGCAACAATAATATTTTTCTGTTAGTGCTACATGGTTCTAATAAAATGTAATGTCTTTGAAAACATTACACATGGTTAGAAACTTTGTCGAAAAGTTGGAAAAATGGCCAATTTTGATAAAAAACAATGATTTTGAATCTCTCAATGTGTTGCCAATTTAAGGATTTTAAAGCTTAATCTCCTTTTTTAAATTCCTGGCATCGAACACAATATGGTCATGTAACAAAAATGGACATAGTGAGTGCAGAAATTTTTGCTCTTTCTACTCATGCATCTGGTATAATTTTTAGAGCTCTTAATCAAAAGTTATTAAGCCAAACCACAAAATGTGGTCAATTGTCTTGAAAGGGTTAATGGAGTATAAAGTTGACTTACAGTGACCGCAAAGAAGTTCCTAGGAAACCTCTACTGAAACATTGCGCCGTTTTTTGTTTTTGTTTTTGTAGAATGATATGAGTGCCTAATCATCCAGCTCCTGTTTAGTTCATGAATTGCATGCACATCGGGTAAATCAACGTATCCCTGGTTAGATGCGTGTATTACTGGTCTAAGGACACATTTGGTAATACCGCCTTTACAAAAAAAAAAAAAAAAAAAAAAAAAAAAATGACTCCAAACCTGCAAAATCCTGGCCACTGAGAATACTTTTTTCATTTTTTATTTATTTATTTATTTTTTGTCATGGCTAAAGTGAGTGAATCAAATATGAATTGAAAAAAAAAATATATGGAAAAAAAATCATGATGTTGCAATATAATCTGCCATCGCGTTAGAGTTTTTTGTCTTTTCCACCAGTATGAACGAGCAGTGGCTACCAAGAGAGCAGTACAGTGGAGAGTTATTTTTCTTCTGTCAGTGAGAACACATTTTTTTCTTTTAATGTTGATCTGTCAATAAGATATTAGCGTAATCTGGTTATACAAACAATTCAAAAATGAAAAAAAAAAAAAAAGGAATCAGACTTTCTGGAGAAGTGCCAAGTCAGGTATATTTTCCAAGTATTCTTGTCTTCAATTTGAAAATGTGATATTGTGACTTATGAATCCTTACATTAAAAAAAGGATTATTTTTTACCCAAATATAAAGATGCAACACATGGGTGGCCCCTTCCTCCTGGACTATGCAGTCAGCAGCGTATACTTTTGCATCGAAGAACACCAGAAGGTCATCATGGTCACTGAGCGAAAACCCAAGCTGTCGCATATAGTACACCATCTCAAAACAGATGCAGAAGCGTCAAATTGGTTATACGGGAGTAAGGATTTTTTCATAATAGATGTAGTATATCCTGTCTGATCGCTTATTATATGATTTCGCTACGTGACATTCGGCGAGGCTTCACCACTCATAATCACGTCGTGTACAAATCACGTTAACAAGGCTATTAAAGAGGGGTTAGCCCAAAATTCAAATTACCTTAATGACATTCAATCGTTCGAACGCCAAATTATTTTTCCTGTCAACTTGCTACTAGGATGCTGGTGCTTGTAATGATATGTTCTAGGTTTGACTATAGAGTCAAATCGTTGAATACAGTTCTTTTTCTAATAATTATACGAAAACAAAAATCGATTGTGAAAGCTTGTTTCAAGTATGTACGGACAAAAGATAGAATATTCTTATGTTCTATCTATAAAACTTACCTGGAATTAAATTCTATTATCTGATTATAAGCCAAGAAAACCGCTCATTGTCCACTACGATGAAAGTCTCTTTAGAACAAGTGGCAGCATGCACCAACAAATCTAAGCGTCCGACAGTTTTTTGGATGAACGAAATGGGCGGACCGGAAACGGGGAGTCAAATTAGTGTGCGTAGGACCGATACATGTTTTAGGTTTAGTTCCAGTCATTTAGTGTTTGGAGAGCTGATGTAACAAAACAGAGTACGTTGGTGTGTCATGACGGAATGGCAGGTCATGTCTTGCCAGCCCACACCTCGGAACAGTTCGATGATCGATCGGATAGCGTAGATCGAGTTCAGTCTAGGTGTCGGGGGGGGGGGGGGGGGGGGGGCACCTGTTTTACACAAGGTACATAACATGAAATGGAGTGAGTGGGTGGAAGGGGAGGGGAGCATGTCATCTTTCCTGGACCTAACAATCATAATTTTCCTCTCGAATTTTTATTACCTTGTTCCTTTTTTTTCCATTTCTTCATTTTTCTTTCTGTTATGAGGGGATTTGTTGGAGCATTTGACAAATCAAAAGGAGGAGGGCGTATCTTCCATTATCTAGGTTATTGCGTGAGATACTGGTTAGGCTTTGGAACACTACTGTTTGACTGAGTTATTCCGCTTTGGAAATTCCCTTGGCAGAGAGCCAATGTGCATGATGGTATACTTATGTTATAATGCATAAAATGCGAAAGGAAATAAAAGGTTTTCAAATATACAATCTTATTATTAAGATATCTGTGACTGAATAATGGCATTTATGAACAATGATATGACAATGACAGTGACATAATTTTATTTATTCAACGGCCCCTCATGGGGGCATGGAAAAATACAATCATATTCAAACGGGGTGTATAAGGCAATATTTGGCATAAACACGTGTGAAAAAGGGGGGGGGGGGAGAGAAGAAGAAAAAAAAAATATATATCAGTCAGAGGCGGGGGAACGTCGGGCTCGGACAATGGAAGTGGAGGGGCACCTTTTGTCCTCCAAACAAAAGGTGCCCGTCCACTTCCATTGTCTGAGCCTAACGTGCCGCCGCCTCTGATACCAGTGTAGTAAATTGACGCGAAAGCGTTACAACAGTTTAGATTCTTCCGTAAGCCCCGCACAGCAAGGTCGTACGGTCCCTTATTAGTCATTCGCCCGTATTTGACGCAAGTTTTGTGCATACTGAAAAGGAAGACCGAGAGAAGACAAAGAAGTACATAGGGAAAAAAGGAAGACAGAGAGAAAAAAACCCAAAGAAATACATAAGGAAAAGGAAGACAGAGAGAAGAAAAACAAAGAAATGCATAAAGAAGAAAAAAAAAAGAGATATAGAGAATAAAAACAAAGTAATACATAAGGAAAAAAGAAAGACAGAGAGAAGAAAAACAAAAGAAAACATAAGAAAAAAAAGAAGAGCGAAGAAAAACAAAGAAATAAATAAGTAAAAAAAAAGGAAGACAGAAAGAAGAAAACAAAGAAAAACAAAGAAATAAAAGAATAAATAAAGGAAAAAACAAAGAAAAACATTAGGCAAAAAGGAAAACAGAGAAGAAAAACAAAGGAATACATAAGGATAAATGTAGAAGGAAGAAATACAAAGAAATACATCAGGAAAAAAGGAAGACAGAGCGAAGAAAAGCAAAGAAATACATAAAGAAATAAAAAGATATGGAGGATAAAAATAAATTAATATATAAGGAAAAAGAAAATAGAAGAAAAACAAAGAAATACACAAGGAAAAAAGGAAGACAGAATGGAGGAAAAAAAAGGAATACATAAGGAAAAAGAAGAGGGAAGAAAAACAAAGGAATACATAAAGAAATTAAAAGAAAATAGAAGAAAACAATTAAATACATAAAGAACTAAAAAGAAGACAAAGAGAAGAAATAAAAGAAATACATAAAGAAATTGAAAGAAGATAGAAGAAAATCAAAGGAATACATAGGGAAAAAAAATACATTTTCATAGATATTGTAAACAACATTAATAATTTTACCATTAATTCCAGAAGAAATCAACTTTGACAAATACCATTAAGAACTGCTACGAACCCCGTACGAACGATTTTTAGACAATTTCGTAAAATTTTCTCAAGAAGGCCGTACGAAACCAGCATTCGTAGACCGTTCGTAGACCGTAAGTTTGCAGCCTGGTCGATGATCATGTCAAAGATGTTTTTCAACGTCGTACAAAAACTCTCTTCGTAAAGCCCCTTTCACAATTGGTCTGCGATCAGTTTGCGACCGCCTGCAACAGATTTTTCGGGGTGTTGCACGACAGATCGCTTGGTGTCTTGCGACCACTCGCAGTCGTTGCAGGCGGTCGCACGAACTTGAGTCGGTCGTGACTGGTCGCATCTGAACTTTGAACATGCTCAAAATCCAGACACGACCAGATGCGATCGATTCACTCGCATTAGGTCGTATGACCAGTCGTGCGATTCTCGTATGAGTGTTGCACAACGTTGCACGATTAGATGCGAGAGTTCGCACGACTCAATAGTCGCAGTGGGTGGGCTGGAGGTCGTGCAACACTCGCACGTGCGCTAGCGACCTATAGCGACCAGTCTTGCGAATGGGTGCGATTGTGCTAAGACCATGAGACTGTTGCTCGACCGATCGCAGCACATCTTACAACGTTGTACTACCGTTGCACGACTGTATGAGACTGTATGCGACTATTCCTCGGGGTATAATTATATAGGGGGACTATGGAGATGATCCTCTGCAACAGGGCCCTCCTCTAACAACTTTCTCTTCTTTGTAACTTTCTTCTTTGGCATCTTGACTATTAAGAAGGCCAACTTGAAACTGACTACCGTCAATTGTCGAGGGGGTTTTTATACCCCACACCACTCGCACGAATACTCTCACGACCACTTGCACCGGTCTCATTCAATAGCACGAGCGATCGCATGGTCTCACATCCACTCACATCCACCTGATGAGATCGATGGCGATTGAAGCCTGTTGCAGCCTGTCGTGCGACCAAATGGTCGCTAACGGTCGCAGACCAATTGTGAAAGGGGCTTAAGGCAGCCATACGAGCGTCGTAAGAACATCGTAAGAACCACGCAAGAAGAAGGCTTAAATTATTACGATGATCGTAAGAACGCCTTAAATTGTTCATAGAAGTCTCTTACGGCGTTCGTAAGAACGCCTTACGAACGGAGATTCGTACGGCGCTTTTACGGCGCTTTTACGAACGACTCTTGGCATTTGTAAGGCGTTCGTAAGGTGCTCGTAAAGCGTAGGTACAGAATTTGTGCAATTGTTGAGTTTTCTACTTGCAGATACAGCTGCAGCTGCAGTTGTAGTCTCCTTGGCACTACTGCTGTCTTGAAAGTATCAAACTTTCAACAGCCGCAGAATTTTCGACAGCACACGGCAGCGCCTTTATGCAACTCGACAAAATATACAAAAATTCGTAAGATCTTCTTACGAATGACTTGAGAGTGCCGTGAGTTGCACGTGCGATCATTTGCGACAACAAAAATCGTAAGATGACCGTACGTCTGACGAAAGAATAACTGAAGGCATTCTTACGAAAAACGTAAGAACTCCAGGGCCATTGTATAACCCAAAATCACTTCGTTTCTCATAAAGGTCTAAGTTGTTCTTGCGAATTAAACAGCGTTTGTACGAACTTCGTAAGAAGGCCGTAAGAATCTATGCCCCATCTACGAATCTCTACGAACTCCGGAATTTGTACGAACAGTGACATTCGTACGAACGCATCGTTGTACGAAACCTTTGACTGTAGCTTAAAGCCTCGGTCACAAATACCATTAAGAACTGCTACGAACGCCGTACGAACGATTTTCAGACCATTTTGTAAGATCTTCTCAAGAAGGCCGTACGAAACCAGCGTTCGTAGACCGTTCGCAGACCGTTCGTGGACCGTTAGGAAGTTCGCAGCCTGGTCGATGGTCTTGTCCAAGTTTTTTTCAACGTCGTACGAAACCCCCTCTTCGTAAGGCGGCCATAAGTCTGACGAAAGAATAACTGAAGGCATTCTTACGAAAAACGTACGAACTTTAGGCCCATTGTATAAGCGAAAATCACTTCGTTTCTCAAGAAGGTCTTAAGTTGTTCTTGCGAATTAAACGGCGTTCGTACGAGCTTCGAAAGAAGGCCGTAAGAATCTATGCCCCATCTACGTTGGTTCAAAGTGAAAGGTTTAGTAGAACAACTCTACATATGTTTTGTACACAAAATTTCATATTTTCCCAATTATCTCTCAAGGTGCAGCTTGTCTCCTTCTTAGCTCAAGATATATCATGGGAAAATGTATTTGACACAACATATGTTGAGTTCACTAAAAGACAATCAGCATCTTTAGAGATAATGGAGAAAATATGAAATTTTGTGTACAAAGCATATTGAGAGTTGTACTACTAAACTTGCCACTTGGAAGCAACATTCATTGCCAATTTTAGGATTGCTATAGAAAGTAAATTTAGACCTTTTTAAATTTTTTTTTATAGACTTTTTAGATTTCGTAACCGATTTTGATGGAACTTTTCTTAAATTGCTTCTCTCTATCCTCTCTTTTCATTAAAATTGGTTTTCCCCAGGGTTTCATTCTCCTTTAATTTTTGGAAGTGTCTCATGGACATATTCAAATATATATTACCCTGTTCTTCAACTGGTTTACATGCATTACTTAAGATATCCCAATACTTTTGGGGATTACAACTTTTGAAATCTCTCAGAGACTCATGTAAATTCTTATTGTAATTTCTAAAGGTCTTCCTTATAAATAGTTTGTAAGCCTTGGATTTGTTCTTCAGTTCGACTTTAGCTTCATCAGTTCTCAGATTCTTCAATCTATGTTTCACCTTAAAGTATTCTTTTCTTTGAACCCCGCAAGAGTTATCAGACCAAGGTTTAGCCTTAGTAGTACCAGCATGTGCACGACGCTTAATAGGTTTACTAGACATGTGTGCTGACTTACAAATTCCGACAGTTTTAGCAGTCTCAATGAATAAGTTATTCAATTCATCAATTACATTATCCAGATCGGTCTGAGTAAAGTTTACAATTTTAACAGAATCAAGTTTATCATTTAGATGACCCATATTAACAGTATCAAATGCTTGTTCATAGTCAGCTTGAAGCTCTTTCTTACAACGAGTGTTTAGTGGCTTATACACATAGGCCGGAATTCACAAAGGTGGTTTCAATTCAGACCATGGTTTATGCAGATTTCGTGGTATAAATACGCTTGATTTAGCGCATACACTTAAAAAGATCCAATAATGAATGCGCGCCGGTCGCGCGTGGTTGGCAAAAGTGCTAAATTTATGCTTGTTGCCATGGTTCAGACCATAGTTTATGTAAATTCAGACCATGGTTTATTTAAATTAATTTACATAAACCATGGTCTTAACCATGGCATCTAGCGTAAATTTAGCCCTTTTGCAAACCATGCGCGACCGGCGCGCGTTCATTATTGGATCTTTTTAAGTGTACGCGCTATTAAAATCAAGCGTATTTATACCACAAAATCTGCATAAACCATGGTCTGAATTGAAACCACCTTTGTGAATTCCGGCCTATCTTTTGATTGAGTTGCCTCATTAAGAGAAGTGACCGTCGCTGGTAGTGTAGGCTCTGATTGGCCAGATGAAGGGAAACTTAAACTCTACTGAAACAGGACCATGAGTACCTGACAAACATTTATCCAAAGGATCAACATTGAAATCAGTTATTTTAGGCATCAATATGGATGACACAGGTATATAATCAACAACACTGGAACCTTTAGAATTTTGACATGTAAATTCACCTATCTCAGAATCAGATTCAGATTCAGATTCAGATTTAATTTATTGTCATGTTATTAAAAAATAACATAAAAATTGCTTTCAGACTCTTGATACAGAAATGCAAAAAATAATGTGCAGAATATAACAGAATAACAACAATGTGTCACACGTCAAATCGCAAAACAAATAAACATAGACATAGCTATAGATATAGATATAGATACTGTACGACCTTTTTCCCAGCCCACATAATTAAAAACATGCATGTTTAAGAGATCCACATAATTATATACTTCTGGACGACATAAATATTGCTGGTTAAATTAGTTTCCCTTTGTCTTAGTTTAAAAGAATCCAGTAAAATAACTTGGTTGTGAAACTGGTATTATGATATGTATAAATAAATCAAACTCATAAATTTAAAATACAGATAATGGGTATAATTCCCCCCCCCCCCCCCAAAGACTTCGTGAACAAATATCCAAAGCTCTAAAATTATCTCATCAAACCTGTCAACAAGATCTACTAAATAGAGCGACCCCATGCGTGCCGCACGGGACACCGGGGCACCACAAACATCCCCTGACAAAAGAAAATGAAAATGCAAGTATGGCCAATGGCGGCCCCCGAGCACCCAAGCATCATGTTTAAAAGATCCACATATACTTCTGGACGGCATGAATATTACTGATTAAATTAGTTTCCTTCGTCTTAGTTTAAAAGAGTCCAGTAAAATAACTTGGTTGTGAAACTGGTATTATGATATGTATAAATAAATCAAACTCATAAATTAAAATGCAGATAATGGGTAAACTTTCAATAATAATCCCCCCCCCCCCCCCCCCAATCTAAAGACTTCATGAACAAATATCCAATGCTCTAAAATTATCTCATGAACCCGTCGACAAGAAGCGACCCCATGCGTGCCCCACGGGACACCCGGGCACAGCATCCCCTGACAAAAGGAAAATGCAATGCAAGTATGACCAATGGCGGCCCTCGAGCACTCGAGCACCATGTTTAAGAGATCCACATATACTTCTGGACGGCATGAATATTGCTGATTAAATTAGTTTCCCTTCGTCTTAGTTTAAAAGAATCCAGTAAAATAACTAAAATAACTTGGTTGTGAAACTGGTATTATATGTATAAATAAATCAAACTCATAAATTCAAAATGCAGATAATGGGTAAGCTTTCGATAATAATCCCCCCCCCCAATCTAAAGACTTCATGAACAAATATCCAATGCTCTAAAATTATCTCATCAAACCTGTCAACAAGATCTACTATATAGAGCGACCCCATGCGTGCCGCACGGGACACCCGGGCACCACAAACATCCCCTGACAAAAAGAAAATGCAATGCGAGCATGACCAATGGCGGCCCCCGAGCACCGCCAGAGGACGGTCGGAAACAGAACGCAAGCTGACCGACAAGCCACCCCGCACTAGCACAGACGGCAAGCGGCCATACGTCGCACAGAACACAAAAATAAGTCTGCTCGACACACGACCACCCCCATCAGCACCAGCACAGGACGACCCATCAGCCAGCCCACACGCCATCTCCAACCGCCCCAAGCAACACCCGAGGGCCCCACCTGCCACACCCACGCCACACCCCTTCCCGGCAAAGGATGCAAGAGGCTGCCCAAAACGCCCGCACGACACACATGGGGCCGCCCTACATCACAAACACTATACTGTCTATCATCTTACAAAGTTTGAATTATAGCATTTTGATGCCCACACTAGGAAAGATGTCCTAAACCTCTCAGTTCTCACCTTTGGGAGTCTGATTCTACCAGATCTATTCAGAACAAGCTCCCCGTGAAGAGGGTGAGATTCATCCTTTAAGATGATATGCAATTTTGAACATGCTGCAGACTGAACAATTTCTTCAACTTTAGTTAATGGAATTCCAGTTACTTTGCTTGACTGTGAAACAATTCTAGCCAGTTTCTTTTTGTTTTGTTCCGTTAATCCACTGAACCAGACAATTGAACAGAAACATAGAACAGATTGAATTACACTCCGATAGAAAAGGACTAATGTCTGACTTTTCATGTGAAAAGATCTAAGCTTCCTAAGGAAATACAGACGTTGATTGCCTTTGGCCTGGATTTGTCTTGTATTTTCATCCCACTTGAGTTTGTTGTCTACTACCGTTCCTAGGTACTTATACTCAGTCACTTGTTCAATAACATCGTCATGGACATACACAGGTGGATGTTCTTATGGCGTGCCCTTGGTGATATTAAGGTTCGATGGAAGAAAGATCGATCGAAAAACAGTTCGATGGTTAAAACATCGATCTTTTCCCTAGTGCTTGGTGCCAAAAAGGATCGATGGCAGAAAGATCGCACAGGTCGTTTAAAGGGTTCGATGATCAAATCATGCATATATTTTCCATCGATGTTTGTATTGACCAATCACAGGACGTAAAACAGCGGACAAATGATCCATCCATACCTACTGAACATCTATCGAAGAATTCTTAGAGAGATCAACAGATCGACAGTGTATTTGTGCAGTGTGCCGTTTTGACAAAAATGGTCGATTGGGTTAGGGGTATAGTTGAAACCTTCGTTATTGAAGATTGAATTGGGCAGATCGATGTTACCAACAAGTAAGCTAATAAACAGTCCATAGGTTGTTTGATAGGGTAACATTTCCTCTACGAAGAAAATCATCGATGTGTTGTAAAGAAAGATCGATGTCTTTTTGCAACTGGAGATGTAGTCTAAACTATCTTAGCAACGAATAATGCTCTTTTTTTTTTACTTTCGCGTGTCTCGCAAGGAAGACTAGCTCTAAGAGGGCAACGTTTCTTCTACGAAGAAAATCATCGATCGATGTGTTGTAACGAAACATCGATGTATCTTTTGCAACTGGCGATGTAGTGTAAGCTATCTTAGCAACGAATAATGCTTTTTTTTTTTTTACTTTCGCGTGTCTCGCAAGGAAGACTAGCTCTAAGAGGGCAAAGTTTCTTCTACGAAGAAAATCATCGATGTGTTGTAAAGAAAGATCTATGTCTTTTTGCAACTGGCGATGTAGTCTAAACTATCTTAGCAACGAATAATGCTTTTTTTTTTTTTACTTTCGCGTGTCTCGCAAGGAAGACTAGCTCTAAGAGGGCAACGTTTCTTCTACGAAGAAAATCATCGATGTGTTGTAAAGAAAGATCTATGTCTTTTTGCAACTGGCGATGTAGTCTAAACTATCTTAGCAACGAATAATGCTTTTCTTTTTTACTTTCGCGTGTCTCGCAAGGAAGACTAGCTCTAAGAGGGCAACGTTTCTTCTACGAAGAAAATCATCGATCGATGTGTTGTAAAGAAAGATCGATGTCTTTTTGCAACTGACGATGTAGTGTAAACTATCTTAGCAACGAATAATGCTTTTTTTTTTTTTTTACTTTCGCGTGTCTCGCAAGGAAGACTAGCTCTAAGAGGGCAACGTTTCTTCTACGAAGAAAATCATCGATCGATGTGTTGTAAAGAAACATCGATGTATCTTTTTGCAACTGGCGATGTAGTGTAAACTATCTTAGCAACGAATAATGCTTTTTTTTTTTTACTTTCGCGTGTCTCGCAAGGAAGACTAGCTCTATTAGAGGGCAAAGTTTCTTCTACGAAGAAAATCATCGATGTGTTGTAAAGAAAGATCTATGTCTTTTTGCAACTGGCGATGTAGTCTAAACTATCTTAGCAACGAATAATGCTTTTTTTTTTTTTTACTTTCGCGTGTCTCGCAAGGAAGACTAGCTCTAAGAGGGCAACGTTTCTTCTACGAAGAAAATCATCGATGTGTTGTAAAGAAAGATCTATGTCTTTTTGCAACTGGCGATGTAGTGTAAACTATCTTAGCAACGAATAATGCTTTTTTTTTTTTTACTTTCGCGTGTCTCGCAAGGAAGACTAGCTCTAAGAGGGCAACGTTTCTTCTATGAAGAAAATCATCGATCGATGTGTTGTAAAGAAAGATCGATGTCTTTTTGCAACTGGCGATGTAGTGTAAACTATCTTAGCAACGAATAATGCTTTTTTTTTTTTTACTTTCGCGTGTCTCGCAAGGAAGACTAGCTCTAAGAGGGCAACGTTTCTTCTACGAAGAAAATCATCGATCGATGTGTTGTAAAGAAAGATCGATGTCTTTTTGCAACTGGCGATGTAGTCTAAACTATCTTGGCAACGAATGATGCGTTCTTTACTTTCGCGTGTCTCGCAAGGAAGACTAGCTCCAAGACGGTAACGTTTCTTCTACGAAGAAAATCATCGACGTGTTGTAAAGAAAGATCTATGTCTTTTTGCAACTGGCGATGTAGTGTAAACTATCTTAGCAACGAATAATGCTTTTTTTTTTTTTACTTTCGCGTGTCTCGCAAGGAAGACTAGCTCTAAGAGGGCAACGTTTCTTCTACGAAGAAAATCATAGATGGATGTGTTGTAAAGAAAGATCGATGTCTTTTTGCAACTGGCGATGTAGTGTAAACTATCTTAGCAACGAATAATGCTTTTTTTTTTTTTACTTTCGCGTGTCTCGCAAGGAAGACTAGCTCTAAGAGGGCAACGTTTCTTCTACGAAGAAAATCATCGATGTGTTGTAAAGAAAGATCTATGTCTTTTTGCAACTGGCGATGTAGTCTAAACTATCTTAGCAACGAATAATGCTTTTTTTTTTTTTACTTTCGCGTGTCTCGCAAGGAAGACTAGCTCTAAGAGGGCAACGTTTCTTCTACGAAGAAAATCATCGATCGATGTGTTGTAAAGAAACATCGATGTATCTTTTTGCAACTGGCGATGTAGTGTAACCTATCTTAGCAACGAATAATGCTTTTTTTTTTTTACTTTCGCGTGTCTCGCAAGGAAGACTAGCTCTATTAGAGGGCAAAGTTTCTTCTACGAAGAAAATCATCGATGTGTTGTAAAGAAAGATCTATGTCTTTTTGCAACTGGCGATGTAGTCTAAACTATCTTAGCAACGAATAATGCTTTTTTTTTTTTTTACTTTCGCGTGTCTCGCAAGGAAGACTAGCTCTAAGAGGGCAACGTTTCTTCTACGAAGAAAATCATCGATCGATGTGTTGTAAAGAAAGATCGATGTCTTTTTGCAACTGGCGATGTAGTCTAAACTATCTTGGCAACGAATGATGCGTTCTTTACTTTCGCGTGTCTCGCAAGGAAGACTAGCTCCAAGACGGTAACGTTTCTTCTACGAAGAAAATCATCGATGTGTTGTAAAGAAAGATCTATGTCTTTTTGCAACTGGCGATGTAGTCTAAACTATCTTAGCAACGAATAATGCTCTTTTTTTTTTACTTTCGCGTGTCTCGCAAGGAAGACTAGCTCTAAGAGGGCAACGTTTCTTCTACGAAGAAAATCATCGATCGATGTGTTGTAACGAAACATCGATGTATCTTTTTGCAACTGGCGATGTAGTGTAAGCTATCTTAGCAACGAATAATGCTTTTTTTTTTTTTACTTTCGCGTGTCTCGCAAGGAAGACTAGCTCTAAGAGGGCAAAGTTTCTTCTACGAAGAAAATCATCGATGTGTTGTAAAGAAAGATCTATGTCTTTTTGCAACTGGCGATGTAGTCTAAACTATCTTAGCAACGAATAATGCTTTTTTTTTTTTTACTTTCGCGTGTCTCGCAAGGAAGACTAGCTCTAAGAGGGCAACGTTTCTTCTACGAAGAAAATCATCGATGTGTTGTAAAGAAAGATCTATGTCTTTTTGCAACTGGCGATGTAGTCTAAACTATCTTAGCAACGAATAATGCTTTTTTTTTTTTACTTTCGCGTGTCTCGCAAGGAAGACTAGCTCTAAGAGGGCAACGTTTCTTCTACGAAGAAAATCATCGATCGATGTGTTGTAAAGAAAGATCGATGTCTTTTTGCAACTGACGATGTAGTGTAAACTATCTTAGCAACGAATAATGCTTTTTTTTTTTTTTTACTTTCGCGTGTCTCGCAAGGAAGACTAGCTCTAAGAGGGCAACGTTTCTTCTACGAAGAAAATCATCGATCGATGTGTTGTAAAGAAACATCGATGTATCTTTTTGCAACTGGCGATGTAGTGTAAACTATCTTAGCAACGAATAATGCTTTTTTTTTTTTACTTTCGCGTGTCTCGCAAGGAAGACTAGCTCTATTAGAGGGCAAAGTTTCTTCTACGAAGAAAATCATCGATGTGTTGTAAAGAAAGATCTATGTCTTTTTGCAACTGGCGATGTAGTCTAAACTATCTTAGCAACGAATAATGCTTTTTTTTTTTTTTACTTTCGCGTGTCTCGCAAGGAAGACTAGCTCTAAGAGGGCAACGTTTCTTCTACGAAGAAAATCATCGATGTGTTGTAAAGAAAGATCTATGTCTTTTTGCAACTGGCGATGTAGTGTAAACTATCTTAGCAACGAATAATGCTTTTTTTTTTTTTACTTTCGCGTGTCTCGCAAGGAAGACTAGCTCTAAGAGGGCAACGTTTCTTCTACGAAGAAAATCATCGATCGATGTGTTGTAAAGAAAGATCGATGTCTTTTTGCAACTGGCGATGTAGTCTAAACTATCTTAGCAACGAATAATGCTTTTTTTTTTTTTACTTTCGCGTGTCTCGCAAGGAAGACTAGCTCTAAGAGGGCAACGTTTCTTCTACGAAGAAAATCATCGATCGATGTGTTGTAAAGAAAGATCGATGTCTTTTTGCAACTGGCGATGTAGTCTAAACTATCTTGGCAACGAATGATGCGTTCTTTACTTTCGCGTGTCTCGCAAGGAAGACTAGCTCCAAGACGGTAACGTTTCTTCTACGAAGAAAATCATCGACGTGTTGTAAAGAAAGATCTATGTCTTTTTGCAACTGGCGATGTAGTGTAAACTATCTTAGCAACGAATAATGCTTTTTTTTTTTTTACTTTCGCGTGTCTCGCAAGGAAGACTAGCTCTAAGAGGGCAACGTTTCTTCTACGAAGAAAATCATAGATGGATGTGTTGTAAAGAAAGATCGATGTCTTTTTGCAACTGGCGATGTAGTGTAAACTATCTTAGCAACGAATAATGCTTTTTTTTTTTTTACTTTCGCGTGTCTCGCAAGGAAGACTAGCTCTAAGAGGGCAACGTTTCTTCTACGAAGAAAATCATCGATGTGTTGTAAAGAAAGATCTATGTCTTTTTGCAACTGGCGATGTAGTCTAAACTATCTTAGCAACGAATAATGCTTTTTTTTTTTTTACTTTCGCGTGTCTCGCAAGGAAGACTAGCTCTAAGAGGGCAACGTTTCTTCTACGAAGAAAATCATCGATCGATGTGTTGTAAAGAAACATCGATGTATCTTTTTGCAACTGGCGATGTAGTGTAACCTATCTTAGCAACGAATAATGCTTTTTTTTTTTTACTTTCGCGTGTCTCGCAAGGAAGACTAGCTCTATTAGAGGGCAAAGTTTCTTCTACGAAGAAAATCATCGATGTGTTGTAAAGAAACATCTATGTCTTTTTGCAACTGGCGATGTAGTCTAAACTATCTTAGCAACGAATAATGCTTTTTTTTTTTTTTACTTTCGCGTGTCTCGCAAGGAAGACTAGCTCTAAGAGGGCAATGTTTCTTCTACGAAGAAAATCATCGATCGATGTGTTGTAAAGAAAGATCGATGTCTTTTTGCAACTGGCGATGTAGTCTAAACTATCTTGGCAACGAATGATGCGTTCTTTACTTTCGCGTGTCTCGCAAGGAAGACTAGCTCCAAGACGGTAACGTTTCTTCTACGAAGAAAATCATCGATGTGTTGTAAAGAAAGATCTATGTCTTTTTGCAACTGGCGATGTAGTGTAAACTATCTTAGCAACGAATAATGCTTTTTTTTTTTTTACTTTCGCGTGTCTCGCAAGGAAGACTAGCTCTAAGAGGGCAACGTTTCTTCTACGAAGAAAATCATAGATGGATGTGTTGTAAAGAAAGATCGATGTCTTTTTGCAACTGGCGATGTAGTGTAAACTATCTTAGCAACGAATAATGCTTTTTTTTTTTTTTACTTTCGCGTGTCTCGCAAGGAAGACTAGCTCTAAGAGGGCAACGTTTCTTCTACGAAGAAAATCATCGATGTGTTGTAAAGAAAGATCTATGTCTTTTTGCAACTGGCGATGTAGTGTAAACTATCTTAGCAACGAATAATGCTTTTCTTTTTTTACTTTCGCGTGTCTCGCAAGGAAGACTAGCTCTAAGAGGGCAACGTTTCTTCTACAAAGAAAATCATCGATCGATGTGTTGTAAAGAAAGATCGATGTCTTTTTGCAACTGGCGATGTAGTGTAAACTATCTTAGCAACGAATAATGCTTTTTTTTTTTTTACTTTCGCGTGTCTCGCAAGGAAGACTAGCTCTAAGAGGGCAACGTTTCTTCTACGAAGAAAATCATCGATGTGTTGTAAAGAAAGATCTATGTCTTTTTGCAACTGGCGATGTAGTCTAAACTATCTTAGCAACGAATAATGCTTTTTTTTTTTTACTTTCGCGTGTCTCGCAAGGAAGACTAGCTCTAAGAGGGCAACGTTTCTTCTACGAAGAAAATCATCGATCGATGTGTTGTAAAGAAACATCGATGTATCTTTTTGCAACTGGCGATGTAGTGTAACCTATCTTAGCAACGAATAATGTTTTTTTTTTTACTTTCGCGTGTCTCGCAAGGAAGACTAGCTCTATTAGAGGGCAAAGTTTCTTCTACGAAGAAAATCATCGATGTGTTGTAAAGAAAGATCGATGTCTTTTTGCAACTGGCGATGTAGTCTAAACTATCTTAGCAACGAATAATGCTTTTTTTTTTTTTTTACTTTCGCGTGTCTCGCAAGGAAGACTAGCTCTAAGAGGGCAACGTTTCTTCTACGAAGAAAATCATCGATGTGTTGTAAAGAAAGATCTATGTCTTTTTGCAACTGGCGATGTAGTCTAAACTATCTTAGCAACGAATAATGCTTTTTTTTTTTTTACTTTCGCGTGTCTCGCAAGGAAGACTAGCTCTAAGAGGGCAACGTTTCTTCTACGAAGAAAATCATCGATCGATGTGTTGTAAAGAAAGATCGATGTCTTTTTGCAACTGGCGATGTAGTCTAAACTATCTTAGCAACGAATAATGCTTTTTTTTTTTTTACTTTCGCGTGTCTCGCAAGGAAGACTAGCTCTAAGAGGGCAACGTTTCTTCTACGAAGAAAATCATCGATCGATGTGTTGTAAAGAAAGATCGATGTCTTTTTGCAACTGGCGATGTAGTCTAAACTATCTTGGCAACGAATGATGCGTTGTTTACTTTCGCGTGTCTCGCAAGGAAGACTAGCTCCAAGAGCGTAACGTTTCTTCTACGAAGAAAATCATCGATCGATGTGTTGTAAAGAAAGATCGATGTCTTTTTGCAACTGGCGATGTAGTCTAAACTATCTTGGCAACGAATTATGCGTTGTTTACTTTCGCGTGTCTCGCAAGCTAGACTAACATTTTGTTATAAGAAATGTATTAACTTTATTCATCAATACCCCGTAATGAAAGGAGGACAGAGAATCAAGTTGATGGTTTAGATTAGGAGAACTCCCAACATGTACAGCTCATGTTTACTATATAGTCAAAGCTAGCTAGTGCATGCAAAGTATACAAACTTCATCTGCATGGACACTAACTCAAGCTCTTATCCCCCATCTGTTGTGTTAATTAAGGGTCATGACCTCCGTGGACCCGTTGTCATGACCACTGGAAAACCGCCTATTTACCCAAGGATTAACCAACTGGTATCCGGCGCATAACACATTAAAAGAGTGATGGCTTGCCTTGTTAGTTGCCATATTGTTGCTTCATGCTATAACCAATGAAACGAGACATAACCAAGTTTCTTGATGCTTGTTGAGGGATGGTCTCAAAAAATGAGCACAGATCTTCCTATGTTCCGCCTTGATCGTTCACCGGTCGTCATGTCAATTTTCTTGCTTTGAAGAGCTAGGGTGGAAAGGGTTCATCAATAAAGGGGCGACGTATGCGGGGAAATTGGAAAACGACTTCAGAATATTTTCAGAGGGAGTCTGGCCTCATCCTCCTCCTCCTTCCTCCCCGGTGGACTAATATGAAAAATTCCCCCGCCCCCCCAAAAAAAAAGAAGAAGAAGAAGAAGAAGAAGAAGAAGAAGAAGAAGAAGAAGAAGAAGAAGAAGAAAAAGTAGTGTAAAATGATGATGAGTAAATGATAAAAACAAACGGGTTGTATTCTTAAACAAAAGAACAAAATCTTCTTCCTCGGTTGTCCTTGGCATTATATACTTGAACTTTGAAAGATCATAGAAGACTGGTATTCCATGTGGAGGCACAGATGCCACTAAAGTTCGTCACAGGGCCTTTTCTTTGGGGGGGGGGGTATCGGCTGTCAATATCACACAGGCATTATGAATATTCTAGTCGCAAAGGCCTTAGTGAAAAGATTATTTTTTTAGAGAGACTGAATACGTTCGTACGAAATTCAGGGAGGGGGAGCGGGGGTGTGACTGTTGAAAACGGGGGAAATATCTAGATTCGAAAAGGGTCACTTATCAAAAGGAGAACAAGATACTTATTAGAGAGATGAGGTGGCAATTATCAGATTTGAAAAGGACACTTCTAAAAGGGCAATTTTTCTTCTACGAAGAAAATCAGAAAGATCGATGTGTCTTTTTCAGTTACAGTGATTCAGTTCGCTTTTCCCTTCCCATGAATGCACAGGTGACGCCAAATCATTAATATAAACAAGCGCATAGGGTCGTTATATCTTAACGTGATATGCGCCATACAAGAACGGATTATTATTAATTTTTAAAATAATTATTATTAATATTGTTATTATTATTATTATTATTATTATTATTATTATTGCCTTCATCATTATTATTATTATTATTATTATTATTAACATCATTATTATTATTATCGTTAATATCATTTTCATTATTTATTATGGCACCTATGATAGACAGGGTTTTTCAATGTTAAGAAACGTATCTTTTGATATACGAGGAAGCGTAGCGACGAGTGAGAAAAGTTTGATTTGTAAATGCTGAAAGTTGGCATTTTCGAGCTGTAACAAGCTTATTATACACATACATCGTTGTAATAGAAAATTATTACATGTAAAAAAAAAAAAAATTCTCGCACGGGGGCCCGGGGGTTCCCCCACATTATTCAAGTGATGGGGGCCACTGCCCCCTCTGCCCCCCTCCACTTCTGGCGCCTATAAAGGGAACTCTTCATTTGGTCAGCGCTTGGTTATGTACATTTCTATGGAAAAATCCACATATTAAAGACGAAGTCATACTTATACTAGTTATGTTCATAAATTTGACTGAATTCTTCACCAAGCAACCGTCATGTACATTTCTATGAATAAACTCAAAACATTAATTTTTCACCTAGTCACTGTGTTTTGCCAGTTCTATTGAGAAGTTGTAGTTAATTTTTCACGAAGTAACGGGAGCCTATCACCGAATCACCGCCATGTCGATTTTCTATGGTTAAACTGGTATATCAATTTTTAACCAAATCAACGGAACTCATCACCAAGTCACCGTCATGTACATTTCCTATGGTTAAACTGGTATACTTTATTCTTCACCAAGTCACGGGAACTCTTCACTAAGTCACATTTATATATATTTTCTAGGGATAAACTGATAATTCATCACCAATTTAATACATTTTTAAGAGATGATGGCAATTCTTCATTTTCCCTCTTTTGGGTGGTAGTAGTCTCTACAAGCCCCTTCCCCCTTTTATGTTCTTACCACCTACAATCAGAACCCTTGTTACCACGTTCCCATAGTGATGTTATCTTCCATCCCCATCCTCCAGACCAACTTTTTATAATCTCCCCTTATCCCTTCCGCCCCGACCAATTCCTAACTAACGTCAACATTTCCGGATATACCAGCCCCCTACGCTGTCTACTCCCAAATCTTGCCACATTGCATTGCTGACCCAATAGGCCACACCCCTATACGTATCTATGCCTATAGTACTTTTGATATACATGTATAAGAGAAGAACCCCAGATAGATATAGAAAGGAGATCAAGACTGACCATTAAGGTAGTTTAGCGAAATGTCGTGGTGCATAAGAACGCATCCGGAACGGACGCATTCTTATTGTGCGTGAACACTGCATTGAGCTCCGTGCCTTCTACATAACGATCGCATGGAGCCTATAATGCAGTCTTCCCGGATCCGAGCCAATCTTTTTGATAAATTCAAAGAAAGAAGCTCTTGGTACCATTCACTGATTCCGGAAGTACGCCCTCTTCTGTCAGTATATGTGTATGAAAGGCTAGTGTGTAGTACTGGATCAATAACAACAAAATAAATAGAATATATATTTATT
The DNA here is from genome assembly GCA_025618425.1 of Heliocidaris tuberculata. Taxonomy (NCBI): domain Eukaryota; kingdom Metazoa; phylum Echinodermata; class Echinoidea; order Camarodonta; family Echinometridae; genus Heliocidaris; species Heliocidaris tuberculata. Next base: position 25,832,656 of record CM046841.1, read on the forward strand.
CTAAAAATAGAGTGAGTTTCCGATGGCTTGGCTTGCCTAACAGTTTGTTCTTTATGTTTTATTGCTCCTCTTATTCCTTTTTCTCCCCTTCTCCAATTCTTCTTATCTTGTATGACTAGAATATGTCTATTGCATTTCAACGATCATAGTGTGCTCCCCCCCCAAAAAAAAAAGAACTAGAACGGCGCTGGTGGAAACAAAAAACAACAACACAACACCACATAATTAATGGAAATGGCAGCCATTAAACCCAATATAATGATTGCCTTCGTCTTCTCTCAATCTCTCCCTCGCTCTCTCTCTCTCTCTCTCTCTCTCACACTCTCTCTTTTTCTCAGTTTTCTCCAAATATTCTGATTCTTGTTCTATTTTCCTCAGTTCGCATGTTTATCTTTAAAAAAATATGTTATGTTCTAAAATGATAGCATGCGGATAGGACGTGGAAATCAATATCAGAAATTAAAGACGTGAATGATGATGGAAAAATCTACTTATAATTTAAGGGCAAGGAAAACGAGAGAAATGGACTTTATGGGATAATGAGAAATGCAGTTTTGTATGCCTTTTGAATTTTCAAATTGAAAACTACATTTAGAACTAAAGACAAAAAAAACCCTTTATATGTAATATTAAATTGTTCCCCATGATCATTTTCTAGATATGCAGCAAATAACTATTGTAGTGAAGAGACAAGTATATAGTACAATGAGGGGATTTTTACTTTTAGAATATCTTATTATGATATCATTAACTCATCAACTCAAATCAAATACTAACATTTGTCCTTGCTGTCGGCCTGAGACCTGTAATAGCCGCCTATGCATAATAACACTTTACTTTGTCATTGAGGACAATTGAAGTTTAACAGGGGATTTGCAGTTGGGCTCTTTCTCTCTCTCTCTCTCTCCTAATTCTTCTTTATATCAATAGTCAATAGACTTTCTGTCTTTTCATCATAACAACAAACGCTGGCGCGGATCGAACGCACGTATAAAGCCGCCCCTCCCATTATTCTTCCGTCCCACGCATTCAACTCAACACAATAGGTCCGATCCCCATTATTATTTCTCCGAAGAACTATAGCTCTATGCAAATTTGAGACAAGCCATTCACTGTTCAAAGTAGCCTTTCAATGAACAGACTACGGGCTTCAGTGTATGATACATTATCTTGAAATATATTAAACCCTAACTGATGTAATGGCAGGATCCTTTCAAAAAAAGTATTAATCATGTAGCTTTCAATGCTGGGTTAGTAATTGATTTGCCCCCAAGCCTCCGTCATCAGTTGAATACTGATGAGGCTACCCATCAGATGTCAATATAGACATGATTTTTATTTATCAGTATTTTCATTGTTGTTATCGTGATTATTATGATTAAGATTATGATTAGCATTACCATCATGGTTTTGATGTTGTTGTTATAATTATTTATTATTATCATCATCATCATCATCATAGTCATAATGGTATTGGAGCTATTTTTTTACATCGGAGATAGTGTATTAAAGAAGTGAAACTTATTGAGCCATATGAGTACAGCATGGTGTGGTATTTCAACAATGGCGTAGCCAGGATTTTTGAATGGGGGGGGGGGGCAGACGTGAAGGATCCAACCGCGTAGCCAGGATTTTATTTTAGGGGGTTCGGTTGTGATCGAGAACGCAAAGCGTGCGAAATTGGTGATTAGCACGCAAAGCGTGAAGGGGGGGGGGGGGGGGGTGAGAGAAAGATAACGGCTCGCAGCTCGCACTTTTTTTTAGGCAGAAAGTTAGTTCGACGCCCGGACTGCTTTTCAGTTATTTGGACGCAATACTTCACTGTATGTAACAGAGGTGGGTGCAGGGAGGAGGGAGTTCGCCCCCCCCCCCTGCCGCCCAAAGCACGAAAGCTATGACGTTTTAACAAATTTGAGAGAAAGATAACAGCTCGTAGCAAATAATTTTTTTTTAGGCGGAAAGTTATAGTTCGAACGCTCGGACTGCTTTTCAATAATTTGGATGCAACCGCGTAGCCAGGATTTCATTTTAGGGGGGTTGGGTTGTGATCGAGAACGCGAAGCGTGCGAAATTGGTGATTAGCACGCAAAGCGTGAAGGGAGGGGGGGGGGGGGGCGTTGAGAGAAAGATAACGGGTCGCAGCAACTTTTTTTTAGGTGGAAAGATAGTTCGACGCCCGGACTGCTTTTTCAATTATTTGGACGCAATAATGCACTGTAACAGGGGTGGATGCAGGGAGGGGGACTTTTCCCCCTCCCGCCCCAAGCACGAAAGCTATGACGTTTTAATCAAATTTGAGAGAAAGATAAGAGCTCGTAGCAAACAATTTTTTTAGGCGGAAAGTTATAGTTCGACGCTCGGACTGCTTTTCAATAATATGGATGCAATATTTTACTGTATGTAATAGGTGTGGGGGCAGGGAAGGGGGAGTTATTTTCCCCTTCCCGCGCGAAGCGTGAAAACTTTGACTTTGACGTTTAAGCAAATTGTGATTGAAAGGTAACGACTCTTAGCGCCTTTTTAGGGTTTTTTTTGTCTCAATTCCCCCCGCTTTTTCGTTCTCACTTTTTTTTAGGGGCTGAATAGGGGGGCCAGTGCCCCCCTGGGCCCCCCTGGCTACGCCTATGTGTTTCAAGTATACAAATTTGGAGATTAAAAACCATTAAATAGGAAAGGGACAGTACAGATTTTCCTAGATTTCCCTTCTTTGAAATGGGATTAAAGTGGCAAAACAAAAGCTTATGAAAGATTAGGGATCTTGTAGTGCAGACAGAAAGAGGAATGAAGATTGAATCAACGCCGATATCCAGGGGCATCGCTAGAACATTTGAATGGGGGAGGGGTGGGACACCCAAATTTGCCGACAGATTTTTAGAGTGTGACAAGTGTGACCCAAATTTGCCAAAAAATGCTACACGGTACACCCTAATCTCCCCTCACACAATGATACAAGAAAATCGCAGATGTAGAAGTCATGATCATACGACGGGCCCATTTTCGCAAGGGATAGGCTGACACCTTTTAACCCCGAATATCAACTTTTCAACTTCTAAATTAAAAAACAAAACAAAAACAAAACAAAAACAAAAACAACAACAACGAAAAACTTTTCTTAGTAA